>JAXIVJ010003349.1:0-90000 GCA_036785665.1 Chirona hameri
GGTTTTTAAGACAGACAAAATACATAAAAGAAAAAAGTGCAACAAAGGACCTCTTGGGCCCATCCTAGGTTGCACCCCCCCCCCCCTCCACCATCAGCTCTCGCCCCTTCAAATCATCTTACTCTACCTGCTAAAAAGAAGGCAATTCCACGAGTATTGATTAACTAATCCCTTCTCTGTACAGTATATATATAATCTAATTTTGAAGGAAGCACATCACTGCCCACCACATCAGCGACATCCCCTGGTAGCTTATTCCAATGTACTACAACCATTCTACTTACAATTTTTTGGGCCCCACTTTTACATGCAAAGCTTAGATTGCGATTTATTATCGCACAAAGTGCTCTCAAAGGTATATCCGTTCACACCGCATAAGCAAAAGTGAAATTGTAAGAAAAGGTCAAAGGTCAAGTCACAAAAGGTCACAGGTCTACGAAAGCCAAGTGACACATGTCGTATGCGTTATTTTACACGTATAATTTGTAGTGCAGCCATATATCACAAACTGAATCCTATAAATAGCCCACAGGTCCAAGGTCAGTCGCAATAAGGACAACATTTGAAATTGATTACTATAAATAAAAAGGCACATTTCTAGACCAATTTTGTCTCAGAAATACAGCAGTGACGTTTATTTGTCTGTATTCGGTCACTAAAAGCAAAAAAAGAAGTACTTAAAAAATGACGTCATGAGTTACTTATACTTCGGGAGCCATTAAGTAAGTTCAAAAAATAAAATTATATGCTTTGAAATTTGGTTGGGTATCGTCCATACTTAGTCTCTTAATATGTCTTACGTTTTTTTAATATATTCGAAAAATTATTTTTTATGGAAATTCTTCCGAAAAAATAAGTTTTATTTTTATTTTGGGCGGTCAAAACCAAAACTTCAAGGGAGGGGACAAAATATGTTTTTTTCTTCTCTTCTGTTTAGCAATAGTTCCATGAATAAGAGGTAATTCGTCACGATTCGTCACAAATAGGTCCATCTGAAGATAATTAGTATATAAACATTTCAGGATCGATATCTATAATTCTGCACCTTCAAATGGTTCTGCAAATTGTACGGACAGTCTTATACAAGTTTTTGGAGGTTCGCCAACTTGTACGGACACTGTCCGTACTGTCCGTAAGTGGTGGCGACGCCCATGGACGCTGGCGGCTGACCGCTGAAGTGAAATCAGCTGCTGTTGTCCTGTCACATATACCTATGGTCCCTTCATTGAAAAGTTGGGTCGACCGGTAAACGTAACATTCGGGAAGATTTGCTGGTTGGCAGCCCATGATCAAGATGTCTTGGTTCAGTTACTACGCAGGACAGTGGACACCACTCTCTGGCTGCCGCCCTTTAACCGAGCACATGCCAGCTGAAATTATTGAGCGGTGCTTGCAATTAGTGCGTTAGTGCACTGCTTAACCCGCGAGTTACTGGGGGGGCTATTTTTTGCCCCCCCCTCCCGTTATTTTGCAATAACTCCTAAACGAACACCCGTATCGTCCACCAAACTGCAGTAACTTCTCTCACATCAATTCTACACATGTGTCAATAATTAAAATATGAGGCTATGATAGGTCAACCGGGAATGACGTCAGAGTGACGTCATGTTCTTCGGTTTTGTTTGCAAAATAAATGGTTTGCGGAAAAAACGCTGTCATAGGTACGATATTTGAGATAAAACTAAATTGTATAATCAAATTACGCACAATAGACCCGCGCTATCAAACTGCTATCTCGATTTTGATGTTTGTTTGAAATTCAAAATTTGAGAAATCCAAAGACATTTTTGTTTTGTTTTACAAAATTTTCAAGAAAAAAACAGGATTATCAAAAAAACCGAATACATGTGATCCAGACATATTCGGTGAATATGTGTACCAAATTTAAAGTCGATATCTTTAAAAATGACCGAGGTTTGACTTTTAATATGACAAAAAATCGACCACTTCTCACAGCATTACTATGACAAAAAACGCATTTCCATTTTACTTTTTACTTCTATTTATATGGAACAAACAATGTTCTAAGGTCATTTCGCGGTTCTAAGACGAAAAACAAACCCAATAAACATGTGTTACAAACGCCTAAGGACCGTAATCTGCAGTTGACCTCGTGACCTCGGATGACCTTGACTTGACCGAAGGTCATAAACAGCTTAGAAAGGTGCTTAGAAGTGTCAGACACACGAATCAATACCTATTTATCCACAGCTTTTGCGTTTAATATCGCAATTTTGCCGCGACAGATTCCATCCATAGAGACTCTTGACACGGTAAACTTTTGTACTTGGACACTGACAGTGACGTCCATCGGTGACCCCGAAGTCAACAATATTATGTTTCCCTCTATAAATTTGCCCAGGGCTATCGAATGCCGTTTGAATTTTTACATTCGCTCCAGTAGTTCCGCCGAGATCAGAGGGGGGGGGGGGGCTAAAAATAGCCCCCACCCCGTAAGTCGCGTTATGAAATATTACCCCAGTAACTCGCGGGTTAAGGTCTTCCAGCGATGGGAACTGCAGGACAGAGTTGAACAGCCCGCCATTCGAATGCGTTCTGCCTGAGTGTTTTTCCGTGGCGCGTCTTCGACAGCTTATGTGTCTGTTTTGAGTTGTGATGGCTCTACATAAGGTCCACACCTTTTGCGCTGTCAGCTTGGCGCGGGCGCGGTGCGCGGCGCTGGAATGTGGAAGACATTTGGAGGGAGACCTTACCGGGGAGACAGATTGGAAATAGACTGCGACGGATGGACGGCCGACCTTGGGTGGTGCCGAGCACTCCAATCCGCCGCGCGACATTTCTGCCGATACACTTGGATCCCGCGATACTGACCGGTCCGCGAGCTGTCACATACTATATCATCATTTCCTGTCGATCGTGGCTGAACCGGCCAATTTTGCCCCATCATTGCGCATTGCATAATGCATCATTGCCCTTGAAAGTAACGTAGACCTGGCATCTGTTGTCACGTCAATCTGGCACTTGTCAGACATTGTCCGGCAACTTTTTCGCCCACGTCATTGAATCAGTACGTGTTTCACGCTCATTTAAAGTACCTGTCAAGCACTGATTGAACCAGCACCTGTTGTCCACGCCCATTGACTGGCGCATTGGCCCTGTCATCACATCAGATCCCGCCACTATATCATTATCACCTCGGTCGTCACTGGACAGGCGCCTCCCGCATTGTCATTGGCCAGGCGAATCGAAGGTCATCACAAGCCCATTTGATGTATGCTTTAGTATCTAACGTTTTGCCAAAGAGACTATTCAAAACACACAACAAAACAGCGATAGTGGGGGTCTGTTTCTGGGAAGTCGACCATACAATCAGATCAGGAGGAGCAGTGGAAGTGATTTATGAATTTATGATGATACTGGCATGCTCTTCTGTGCTTGTAATAGTCGCCTCCCTGTCTGTGAAGCCTGGTCCTCCTGGGTCCCCCTGCACAGCGCAGACAGCCACAGTCAGCTGCCCTTCCAGGCCGGTGTCTCGTCTGTGAAGCGGCAGGCCGGGGTATTTTCCAGCTGCAGACAGCCACAGTCAGCTGGCCTCCAGGCCGGTTCTCGTATGTGAAGCGGCAGGCCGGTTCTCCTGCACACTGCAGACAGCCACAGTCACAGCCTTCCTGGCCGGTTTCGTCTGGAACCGCAGGCCGGGGTATTTTCACAGCTGCAGACAGCACAGTCAGGCTGCCTTCCAGGCCGGTGTCCTCGTCTGTGAAGCTGGCAGGCCGGGGTATTTCACAGGTTGCGACAGCCACAGTCAGCTGCTTCAGGCGGTGTCTCTGAAGCCCCGGGGGGCTAGGACGGTGTATTTTCACAGCTGCAGACAGCCACAGTCAGCTGCCTTCCAGGCGGGTGGTCTCGTCTGTGAAGCTGCAGGCCGGGTATTTTCACAGGTGCAGACAGCCACAGTCAGCTGCCTTCAGCGGGTGTCTCGTTTGTGATGCGCAGGCCTTGGGTCTCTGCAAGCTGCGGACAGCCACAGGTCAGCTGCCTTCCAGCCGGTGTCTCGTCTGTGAAGCGCAGGCCTGGTATTTTCACAGCTGCAGACAGCCACATGCAAGCTAGCTGCCTCCATGCCGGTGCTCGTCTGTGAAGCGGCCAGGGCCGGGGTATTTTCACAGCTGACAGACAGCCACAGTCAGCTGCCTTCCAGGCCGGTGTCTCGTCTGTGAAGGCTGGTCCTCCTGGGTCTCTGCAGCTGCTGAGACAGCCACAGTCAGCTTGCCTTCCAGCCTGTGTCCTCGTCTGTGAAGCGGCAGGCCTGGGTATTTTCACAGCTGCAGACAGAGCCACAGTCAGCTGCCCTTCCCAGGCTGGTGTCCTCGTCTGAAGCGGCAGACCCTGGGTATTTCTCACAGCTGACAGTACAGCCACAGTCAGCTGCCTTCCAGGCCGTGTGTCTCGTATGTGGACCACTCCTGGGTATCTTTACACAGCTGCAGACAGCCACAGTCAGCTGCCCTTCCAGGCCGGTGTCTCGTATGTGAAACCGCTCCTGGGTCTATTACACAGCTGCAGACAGCCACAGTCAGCTGCCTTCCAGGCCGGTGTCTCGTATGTGAACCGCTCCTGGGTCTTTACACAGCTGCAGACAGCCACAGTCAGCTGCCTTCCAGGCCGGTGTCTCGTATGTGACCCGCTCCTGGGTCTTTACACAGCTGCAGACAGCCACAGTCAGCTGCCTTCCAGGCCGGCGTCTCGTATGTGAACCGCTCCTGGGTCTTTACACAGCTGCAGACAGCCACAGTCAGCTGCCTTCCAGGCCGGTGTCTCGTATGTGAACCGCTCCTGGGTCTTTACACAGCTGCAGACAGCCACAGTCAGCTGCCTTCCAGGCCGGTGTCTCGTATGGTGAACCGCTCCCTGGGTCTTTACACAGCTGCAGACAGCCACAGTCAGCTGCCTTCCAGGCGGTTGTCTCGTCTGTGAGCCGCTCCTGGGTCTTTACACAGCTG
Source organism: Chirona hameri (assembly GCA_036785665.1). Classification (NCBI taxonomy): domain Eukaryota; kingdom Metazoa; phylum Arthropoda; class Thecostraca; order Balanomorpha; family Balanidae; genus Chirona; species Chirona hameri. The sequence continues at coordinate 4,965 of JAXIVJ010003349.1, forward strand.
CAAACAGCCACAGTCAGCTGCTTCCAGGCCGGTGTCTCGTATGTAAACCGCTCCTGGGTCTTTACACAGCTGCAGGACAGCCACAGTCAGCTGCCTTCCAGGCCGGTGTCTCGTATGTGAACCGCTCCTGGGTCTTTACACAGCTGCAGACAGCCACAGTCAGCTGCCTTCCAGGCCGGTGTCTCGTATGTGAACCGCTCCCTGGGTCTTTACAACAGCTGCAGACAGCCACAGTCAGCTGCCTTCCAGCCGGTGTCTCCGTATGTGGAACCGCTCCTGGGTCTTTACACAGCTGCAGACAGCACAGTCAGCTGCCTTCCAGGCCGGTGTCTCGGTATGTGAACCGCTCCTGGGTCTTTACACAGCTGCAGACAGCCACAGTCAGCTGCCTTCCAGGCCGGTGTCTCCGTATGTGAACCGCTCCTGGGTCTTTACACAGCTGCAGACAGCCACAGTCAGCTGCCTTCCAGGCCGAGTGTCTCGTATGTGAACGCTCCTGGGTCTTTACACAGCTGCAAGACAGCCACAGTCAGCTGCCTTCCAGGCCGGTGTTCTCGTCTGTGAGCCGCCTCCTGGGGTCTTTACCAGCTGCAGACAGCCACAGTCAGCTGCCTTCCAGGCCGGTGTCTCGTATGTGAACCGCTCCTGGGTCTTTACACAGCTGCAGACATCCACAGTCAGCTGCCTTCCAGGGCCGGTGTATCGTCTGTGAAGCAGGCAGGCCGGGGTATTTTCACAGCTGCAGACAGCCACAGTCAGCTGCCTTCCAGGCCGGTGTCTCGTCTGTGAGCCGCTCTGGGGTCTTTACACAGCTGCAGACAGCCACAGTCAGCTGCCTTCCAGGCGGTGTCTCGTATGTGAACCGCTCCTGGGTCTTTACACAGCTGCAGACAGCCACAGTCAGCTGCCTTCCAGGCCGGTGTCTCGTATGTGAAACGCTCCTGGGATCTTTACACAGCTGCAGACAAGCCCCACAGTCAGCTGCCTTCCAGGCCGGTGTCTCGTCTGTGAACCGCTCCTGGGTCTTTACACAGCTGCAGACAGCCACAGTCAGCTGCCTTCCAGGCCGGTGTCTCGTCTGTGAGCCGCTCCTGGGTCTTTACACAGCTGCAGACAGCCACAGTCAGCTGCCTTCCAGGCCGGTGTCTCGTATGTGAACCGCTCCTGGGTCTTTACACAGCTGCAGACAGCCACAGTCAGCTGCCTTCCAGGCCGGTGTCTCGTCTGTGAAGGCAGCAGCCGGGGTATTTTCACAGCTGCAGACAGCCACAGTCAGCTGCCTTCCAGGCCGGTGTCTCGTATGTGGACCACTCCTGGGTCTTTACACAGCTGCAGACAGCCACAGTCAGCTGCCTTCCAGGCCGGTGTCTCGTATGTGAACCGCTCCTGGGTCTTACACAGCTGCAGACAGCCACAGTCAGCTGCCCTTCCAGGCGGTGTCTCGTATGTGAACCGCTCCTGGGTCTTTACACAGCTGCAGACAGCCACAGTCAGCTGCCCTTCCAGGCGGTGTCTCGTCTGTGAGCCGCTCCTGGGTCTTTACACAGCTGCAGACAGCCACAGTCAGCTGCCTTCAGGCCGGTGTCTCGTATGTGAACCGCTCCTGGGTCTTTACACAGCTGCAGACAGCCACAGTCAGCTGCCTTCCAGGCCGGTGTCTCGTATGTGAACCGCTCCTGGGTCCTTTACACAGCTGCAGACAGCCACAGTCAGCTGCCTTCCAGGCCGGTGTCTCGTCTGTGAGCCGCTCCTGGGTCTCTGCATAGCTAGCAGACAGCTGCGTTCCAGATGTCCCAGGCGTTTCAGAGATATTTCTGCCTCATAAAACCGACTGCGCCAGACGCTATGAAGCGGGCATTTGCTGTTATCTGAACAGCTCAACCCACGGTCACAGCTGCAGCTCTCACCACACGGTCACAGCTGCAGCTCACCACAACACGGTCACAGCTGCAGCTCACCACACGGTCACAGCTGCAGCTCACACCTCACGGTCACAGCTGCAGCTCACCACACGGTCACAGCTGCAGCTCACCACACGGTCACAGCTGCAGCTCACACCACACCGGTCACAGCTGCAGCTCTCACCACACGGTCACAGCTGCAGCTCACCACACGGTCACAGCTGCAGCTCACACCACACGGTCACAGCTGCAGCTCACCACACGGTCACAGCTGCAGCTCTCACCACACGGTCACAGCTCACCACACGGTCACAGCTGCAGCTCACCACACGGTCACAGCTGCAGCTCTCACCACACGGTCACAGCTGCAGCTCTCACCACACGGTTACAGCTGCAGCTCTCACCACACGGTCACAGCTGCAGCTCTCACCACACGGTCACAGCTGCAGCTCTCACCACACGGTCACAGCTGCAGCTCTCACCACACGGTCACAGCTGCAGCCTCACCCACACGGTCACAGCGCAGCTCACACCACACGGACACAGCTGCAGCTCTCACCACACGGTCACAGCTGCAGCTCTCACCACACGGTCACAAGCAGCAGCTCTCACCAACGGACACGGCAGCAGTCTGACAAAAAGCTGCAGCTCTCACCACACGGTCACAGCTGCAGCTCTCACCACACGGTCACAGCTGCAGCTCACCCACACGGTCACAGCTGCAGCTCTCACCACACCGGTCACAGCTTCAGCTCACCACACGGTCACAGCTGCAGCTTTCACCGCACGGTCAACAGCTGCAGCTCTCACCACGCGGTCACAGCTGCAGCTCACCACACGGTCAACAGCTGCAGCTCTCACCACACGGTCACAGCTGCAGCCTCACCACACGGTCACAGCTGCAGCTCTCACCACACGGTCACAGCTGCAGCTCACCACACGGTCACAGCTGCAGCTCTCACCACCACACGGTCGCTGCCAGCTCACCACACGGTCACAGCTGCAGCTCACACCACACGGTCACAGCTGCAGCTCTCACCACGGTCACAGCTGCAGCTCACCACACGGTCACAGGCTGCAGCTCACCACACGGTCACACGGTCACAGCTCACCACACGGTCACTGCTGCAGCTCACCACACGGTCACAGCTGCAGCTCACCACACGGTCACACGGTCACAGCTCACCACACGGTCACAGCTGCAGCTCTCACCACACGGTCACAGCTCACCACACGGTCGCAGCTGCAGCTCACCACACAGTCACTGCTGCAGCTCACCACACGGTCACACGGTCACAGCTCACCACACGGTCACAGCTGCAGCTCCCCACACGGTCACAGCTGCAGCTCACCACACGGTCACAGCTGCAGCTCTCACCACACGGTCACAGCTGCAGCTCTCACCACACGGCCACAGCTGCAGCTCACCACACGGTCACAGCTGCAGCTCTCACCACACGGTCACAGCTGCAGCCCACCACACGGTCACAGCTGCAGCCCCTCACCGCACGGTCACAAGCTTCAGCTCACCACACGGTCACAGCTCACCACACGGTCACAGCTGCAGCTCACCACACGGTCACAGCTGCAGCTCACCACACGGTCACAGCTGCAGCTCTCACCACACGGTCACAGCTGCAGCTCACCACACGGTCACAGCTGCAGCTCTCACCACACGGTCACAGCTTCAGCTCACCACACGGTCACAGCTGCAGCTCTCACCACACGGTCACAGCTGCAGCTCACCACACGGTCACAGCTGCAGCTCTCAACCACACGGTCACAGCTCACCACACGGTCACAGCTGCAGCTCTCACCACACGGTCACAGCTCACCACACGGTCACAGCTCACCACACGGTCACAGCTCACCACACTGTCACAGCTGCAGCTCTCACCACACGGTCACAGCTCACCACACTGGTCAACAGCTGCAGCTCTCCACCACACGGGTCACAGCTCACCACACTGTCACAGCTGCAGCTCTCACCACACGGTCACAGCTCACACCACACGGTCACAGCTCACCACACGGTCACAGCTGCAGCTCACCACACGTCACAGCTTGCAGCTCTCACCACACGGTCACAGCTGCAGCTCATCACACGGTCACAGCTGCAAGCTCTCACCACACGGTCACAGCTCACCACACGGTCACAGCCCACCACACGGTCACAGCTCACCACACGGTCACAGCTGCAGCTCACCACACGGTCACAGCTCACCACACGGTCACAGCCCACCACACGGTCACAGCTCACCACACGGTCACAGCTGCAGCTCACCACACGGTCACAGCCCACCACACGGTCACAGCTCACCACACGGTCACAGCTGCAGCTCACCACACGGTCACAGCTCACCACACGGTCACAGCCCACCACACGGTCACAGCTCACCACAACGGTCACAGCCTCACCACAACGTCACAGCTCACCACACGGTCACAGCCCACCACAAGCGTCACAGCTCACCACACGGTCACAGCTGCAGCTCACCACACGTCGCCGTGATCCGTGATCGCTGCGTTTGGAGAGTCGGGGGCGGCGGTTATAGTGGGGGCGCGGCCGGACCGGACCTTACCGGGCAGCAGCGCGACCACCGACCGAGGCCGACCGGCTGGCTGTCTGTGGTGTGGTGTGGTGGCTGTCTGTGGAGAGAGGCGTGGGCTGCGACAGCTCGGCAAGTTTAGACACTCCACCGAGCTGCGACACTCCACCCGAGCTGAGACACTCCACCGAGCTGAGACACTCCACCGAGCTGAGACACTCCACCGAGATGAGACACTCCACCGAGCTGCGACTCACCGAGCTGAGACACTACCGAGCTGAGACACTACCGAGCTGCGACACTCCACCCGAGATGAGACACTCCACCGAGTTGAGACATTCCACCGAGCTGAGACACTCCACCGAGCTGCGACTCCACCGAGCTGAGACACTCCACCGAGCTGAGACACTCCACCGAGCTGAGACACTCACCAGCTGCGACACTCCACCGAGCTGATACAACTACACGAGCTGAGACACTCCACGAGCTGCGACACTCCACCGAGCTGATACACTACACCGAGCTGAGATATCCACGAGCTGAGACACTCCACCGAGCTGCGACCTCCACCGAGCTGAGACACTCCACCGAGCTGCGACACTCCACCGAGCTGAGACACTCCACCGAGCTGCGACACTCCACCGAGCTGAGACACTCCGAGCTGAGACACTCCACCGAGATAGAAACCGGCTAGAACTCAAACTCCACCGAGCTGCGACTCCACCGAGCTGAGACACTCCACCGAGCTGAGTCACTCCACCGAGATGGGGACACTCCACCGAGCTGAGACACTCCACCGCGCTGGACACTCACCGAGATGAGACACTCCACCGAGCTGAGACACTCCACCGAGCTGAGACACCACCGAGCTGAGACACCACCGAGATGAGACACTCCACCGAGCTGAGACACTCCACCGAGCTGAGACACTCCACCGAGATGAGACACTCCACCGAGCTGAGAAACTCCACCGAGCTGAGACACTCCACCGAGATGAGACACTCCACCGAGCTGAGACACTCCACCGAGCTGAGACACTCCACCGAGATGAGACACTCCACCGAGCTGAGGACACTCCACCGAGATGAGACACTCCACCGAGCTGAGACACTCCACGAGCTATCAGTCGAGCTATTCCATTCCTTTGAGTTGAGACATTTCACTAAGCTGTCAGCTGGCCGTTGCTGAGCTACTCCACTGGTCTCCACCGGCATGGTTCTCAGTGTGCTCACTGAGGAACACTGGAGTGATGTGAGTGAGGACGTGGTTCCCGACGTGCCCTCCGAGGCACGCTGGAAGGATTTTGTGAGTGAGGGAAGTGGTTCCCGACGTGCCCTCCGAGGCACGCTGGAAGGATGTTGTGCGTGAGGACGTGGTTCCGGCGTGCCCTCCGAGGCACGCTGGAGGGATTGTGAGTGAGGACGTGGTTCCCGACGTGCCCTCCGAGCCCGCTGGAAGGATTTGTGAGTGAGGACGTGGTTCCCGACGTGCCCTCCGAGGCACGCTGGAAGGATGTTTGTGAGTGAGGACGTGGTTCCCGACGTGCCCTCCGAGGCACGCTGGAAGGATGTGTGAGTGAGGACGTGGTTCCCGGCGTGCCCTCCTATTGGACATGGGGGAGTGCTGGAAGAGTGGGTTTTGGTCCCGGCGTGCTCTCCTGAAACACGTGGGACTGCTGGGAGTGTTGACGTGGTTCCCACCGCCCTCCCGCCCCTCCCGCCTCCCGCCCTCCCGCTCTCTCTCTCTTCTCTCTCTCTCCTTCTCTCTCTCTCTATCTCTCTCTCTCTCTCTCTCTCTCTCACTCTCTCTCTCTCCTCTCTCTCGTCTCTCTCTCTCTCTCTCTCTCTCTCTCTCTCTCTCTCCTCTCTCTCTCTCTCTCTCTCTCTCTCTCTCTCTCCTCTCTCTCTCTCTCTCTCTCTCTCTCTCTCTCTCGTCCTCCTCGTCTCTCTCCTCTCCTCTCTCTCTCTCCTCTCACTCTCTCTCTCCTCCTCTTCTCTCCTCTCTCTCTCTCTCTCTCTCTCTCTCTCTCTCTCTCTCTCTCTCTCTCTCTCTCTCTCTCTCTCTCTCTCTCTCTCTCTCTCTCTCTCTCTCTCTCTTCTCTCTCCTCTCTCTCTCCTCTCTCTCTCTCTCTCTCCTCTCTCTCTCTCTCCTCCTCTCTCTCTCTCTCTCTCTCTCTCTCTCTCTCTCTCTCTCCTCTCTCATCTCTCTCTCTCTCTCTCTCTCTCTCTCTCTCTCTCTCTTCTCTCTCTCTCTCTCCCTCTCTCCCTCTCCCTTCTCCCTCTCCCTCTCCCCCCCCCTCCCCCCCTCCCTCTCCCTCTCCTCTCCCTCTCCCTCTCCCTCTCTCTCGCCTCTGTCTCTGCTCTGTCACTGTCTCTGTCTCTGCTCTTCCTCTGTCTCTGTCTCTGTCTCTGTCTCTGTCTCTGTCTCTGTCTCTGTCTCTGTCTCTGTCTCTGTCTCTGTCTCTGTCTCTGTCTCTGTCTCTGTCTCTGTCTCTGTCTCTGTCTCTGTCTCTGTCTCTGTCTCTCTGTCTCTGTCTCTGTCTCTGTCTCTGTCTCGTCTCTGTCTCTGTCTCTGTCTCTGTCTCTGTCTCTGTCTCTGTCTCTGTCTCTGTCTCTGTCTCTCTCTCTCTCTCTCTCTCTCTCTCTCGATCACTCTTCTCTCTCTCTCTCTCTCTCTCTCTCTCTCTCTCCTCATCTCTCCTCCCCCCGCGGGCCTGCTTTGAATACACCCCTGCTGCTGGATGATAATGTAATATAAGGCTGCCAGCGGGGCCGGCGACGGTGAGTGATGTGTTGGACGCCGGACTCGGACAGGACGCGGGCGGACTCAGGACGCTCCACTGCGGGACGGTGGGTCTGATCACATGCCGGCCGGCCGCCAGGGGTCGGCCTCATGGGCATTGGTAGTTGGTTCACGTGACTCACGGAGGGAGGTTCTCTGATGGTCCAAGGTGGTTCAGTCATGGTACTTGTCTCTAAGTGACGGGCAGTACATAATATGTGCCTAGCAATGTAAGACCAAAGCTAGGCTGACAAGTCCATGTCCGACATAACTTTGTTCGATTCCCATCAGTGTGGACTGTGGATCTGTTGCTGACCCTTGTCATATTGATGATGTGTTGTCTGTCATAGCTAGACAGAAAGCCGCCCCACGAGCCGGCAGTGATGGTACCCACACCGCCCCCCCCCCCTTCACCGCCCACAGGAACTGCCCACACGGCCAGCGGTGTCGATTTTTGAAAACGATTGGGGGGGGGGGGGGGCGAACAGGGACAGATCCAAAGGAGCCTATCAGCGTCATGGCTTTACACATTTTAAAGAAATTCTAGCGACTTGTACAAAGGATACATTTTTTTCTCGTCAATTCATAATGCAAAAACAGACGAAATCTCATGAGTTTTGGACTCTGTCGGACGGCCCTCAAACCAACGTTTTTGGCCGGTCTGCATCCTCCCAGAAGGCCGAGGCCTTACATGGAACCCTTACCTAGTAAAACGCAGTGATAACCTGTCAATGTCAGTGATAACCTGACATTGACATTGACAAAATAAGTCATCTCTCCTGACTTATTTTCGCAATAGCTCAAAAACTAATAGCGACATCAACGTGAAACTTTTGGCACCTTCTCCTTCACCAACTTGCGTCTTCTGTGTATAAATGAAGCAATTTTGTCTTACAAAAATCGAGATATAGCGAATTTAGTGACGTCACCTACACACTAGTTTTAATTGCACTGAAATGAGGCCAGGTGGTAAAATGACGATCACGATCGAATTATACGTGTAAAATAATCCATTGAACATATGTCGCATGCTTTCGTATATTTGTTTGCGCATAGTTACCTTTTGTGACCCGACCATGACCGTGACCTTTGCCAACATTTCCACTTTTGCTCATGCGGGATGTGCATTTTACATTTAAGAGCACTTTGGGTTAATGGTCGCAATCGAAGACTTTGATGGAAAGTATGGCCACCTACACTCACATACCTCGATTTTGACCTTGACCTTACCGTGACCTGACATTTGACCTCAATTAAACACAAAAAAGAACGAGCATGATTACGGTTCGCTCGTCTTTCCGTGGTTACGAGTGAGCCCGCTCGTCCTTCCGTGGTATATGGGAAAATCTGAATATGCGCGGCCCGGCCCGGCCCGTCCGACCCGGCCCGTGGCGACGCTTTTGAGAAGCTAATATCTCTGCAACCGCACGTCCGATTGACAAGCGTGTTTCTTTGCTGAGTAGCCCCAACCAACCTAACCTGTTTGAGACCAGTGCCGACTCATGTGGGTGACTACCACTGCGCGTGGCGTGTGCCGCGTGAGGGGTGTTGAAAAGTGTTTTCTCGTAAAAACTCAGCAACGGCTGGGCCGATTGTGTTCAAATTTGGTGTGTGGTTAGGGACCTCTCAGCCGCCAGTTCCCACAATTCAGGGGTGGGGTGCATCTGCATGTGCGCACGTGCGCACCCTTTGTGTATCTCAGAAACTACTTGCACCGATGGAGTTGAAATTCACCATACATTTTCTTCGCACTCGCTCGGGTCATCGCCAACTTCGGTGTCTTACTGGTTTAAATGCGTTTTATTGATAATTTTCGAATGCCTTCTTGCGCGTCTCGCTGCGCTCATTGGTTCGAAATATAACCAGGGGCCGATACCCCCCCCCCCCCCCAGTCAATGGCGTTCGAAATTTACGCCATTGACTGCAATACCACTGTTGCGGTATTGCCAGCATTTCATGCGGGACAAACCTTTATCTCCATATGCTAGGGTTGTTTGAACACGCTCAGATTCTTTGGAAATATAAAAAACGGCCTCGCGGAGCGCCGTCATTTTCATGTCTACCGGGCATCGTATTATTGATTCTTTGCGCACCTTTTCTGATTGTTTTTACCCGGGAGCATTCTAAGTCACGGTTCTATACATACAGCCGATACCTGAGTGAGGTACTGACCTATAGGTCAGGTCAAGCGGACCAACCCCCAATAAAGTTCAGCTAGACGGCAATGAGAAGTAACACGGTCACCCCTCTATACACACAAATATGCTTTAGCTACGACACGCAAAACGGTGTCCTACGATTATATTTCCATCCAGGACTTGTAATGTCCGTTTCTAACACCGTCACTCTACTGTCGAAAAACTCCCAGTGACTAGTCATGACTGATGTTCATGGGTACGAGGGAAATTTCACGCGCATCACGCAGCACTATTTACATGCCCAAACTCAAATCGGCACTAACATACGGTTTCCAATAAATGCCTCCAGATCGCAAGAAAAGGGAACAACTAAAAACTTCACATATATGTAGACCCTCGATCCCGAGCGCTGACCACCTCTCGCCATTGACAGGCCGGTTCCACATAACACTTGTATTGCGGCGTCACTCCGGCCACAACCGACCGCACCGGTTCCCGGTCCAGGCACCTCTGGCCGGTCCGTGGCCCGCACCCCTGACCTCGGCGAGGTCACGGCCTATACGTCACGGCGCCCGAGGCGCCATGGCCGGCCGCACCGGTCACCGAGACTGAGCCGGGAGTGGGCGATATCATAACAGAAACATACCTACTACATATATGTGCAGTTCTGCTTCTCTCCTATAGGAGAGAAACATTGCTTCGCCGATATTCCCCCCGGTTTCGTCGTGCGACATGACGAAGGTGATATTAGGTAGTCTACTGTTCGTAGAACTAAACACATTATCAGAAGTTTGGTTTTCCGTGCATCACTGCGAATTAAACCTGTCGTTTCAGGTACCTAATCTGAGTCCAGAGACAAGGGCGACCGTGTCCAGGTATGTCGGGCACGTAAAACTTTCGCTTCTAAATTCTGCCGGACGTCAGGAATTGCTTGATCGGGTGGTGGGGTCAGGTCCTGCGCAACAAGCGCGGGGTCTGACCTCAGAAATCCATCCATTCAAAAGCATTCGGACTAAATTTATTTTAAAAAGCGGATCCAGAAAGGCAAAAAAGTTGGTTTGGGGAGCAAATCCCCAAAAGTCTCGAACATGACATGTATATTAAATTCACCGGATTTCGCCTCTTTATACATGAAGAGGTGATTTAAAACAAACGTTTCTTATTAAAGCTGCTTAGATTTTCTTTTGAAATAGGAAACGTCAATTTGTTTGCCGATTTCAGGCGGTGTGGGAGGGTGCGGTTAAAAAACGGTTTTTGCTAATTGCGCGGCTATTCCTGCGCAGGTGACAGGATACTTCGGAGAGCGAGGCCGCTAAATTATTATGGCACCTACTTAAGATGAATTTACCAGGCCTTGCGTGAAAAACGGTTAATAATGGCGATCAGTTGTTGAAATGTAAGCTTAATATGCTGTATATGTTAATGCACAGCAACTTAAAGTATGTATACTCAAATACAACGTATGTAAGTTTTTTTTATCATGACCAAACATTGCTACTACCGCTGTGAACTTTAAGATCCCCCGTTCCGGAGATCTTCAAATCGGTAGACACGTAAACCGAACTGTTGAACGTCCGTGAGGTTAGCGACTTATTCAGGGACTTATTCAGCGACGGATTCAGATTTGGCCCAACCTCGGCCCAAGGTCAATTCTGGCACGCTAATCACGAATATGACCTTCATTTTGCTGTTCAAGGTCATTTTCAAGGTCAAATTCAATGTCAAAGGACGGGGTACCCAATAACGTCCCGAATTCATTGCCGGATTCTTCCAAAAGTGGTCCCAGATGATAGACAGGGTCAACAGCTAATGTCCGTCGTGACCTGACCTGGTCTTTTCACCTCGAATTTTACCTCCAATTGGAGGATTTGACCTCCAACTGGAGTTCAAATTCTAGGTGAAAGGACGGGGTCAGGTCATGGTGACGGAGGGTAGATATGGACCCTGTCTATCATCTGGAACCACTTTAGAAACGTTCCGGCAATCAATTCGGGACGTTATGCGCTACCCCGTCCTTTGACCTCGAATTTGACCTCCAAAGTCAAGGGTCACGGGTCAGGTCACGGTGACGGACGATAGATATGGACTAGAGACGCAAATTTCAGGACCACGGAGCCGGCGCTGGGCCCAAATTCAGGCCCGGCGTGCCTGAAGCTGTGTCTGAACTCAGGCTTGCCGGGCTCATGCCGGGCTCAGCACAAGTTATCAATTAAAACAAAAAAATAGAAATAAATATTGGCAGAAGTCAGAACATACATGCTTAAAGATCATGATAAATTGAGAAAACAAAATATACAACAGTAAAACACCAGCATAACACAACAATGTCCTAGTTTACAAATTAAAAGTGATAACTAGTACGACCTAGCAAGGAGTGGACACACCAGTGAAACTTAATAAATCAAACTACAGGGTCAATTCATGATCAATTCATCAGCTCAGTCACTGCAGCAGTGAGATTCGAGTGCAGTCAAACAGAAACAACTACCCCAAATCATATTCCACTGTCATCACTAGTAACTAGGTGGGGTGGCATACAATATTATATTTAGTCATCCCATTGCCCCAGGTCACCCCAAATTATTTTGTATAACAAATAAGTACCTATGGAACAAAACCACCCATGTATATGATAATAATTATTGTTAATACTATTGTAAATACATATTACTGAGAATATTTATTGATACATATTTACTATTTAGTTCCACATGAGAAAGGACATATTCAAGTCATATCATTTGTAGTTTTGGTAGTGAACAAATATTGTATTTTATGCAATTACAATTATAAAGGTGGAAAGACTGCAAAACACAAACAAAAACATTTTGCAAAGAAATCTTAAATGGCCAAGACCTATCACAGAATGCAAACCTGTCTAGTTCCACTTCAACTTCTTATCACAATAGCTCCATAATTTATATATGACCTTGCATAATTACACGTGACACACTCCCCGACAACACATTCAAACCCAATTTCCAAACAATGTGTTTTGATGAGTCACATTTGCGACGAATTCGCCAGGACTGGACCGTAAAAGAATCACGTGTGTCAATTAAGCAGTAGATCGATATTCGCGAATGTGTCGCTGACAGATATTCACAACTTCACACCTCAGAATCGCGACGCCTCAGAATTGTGTGAAGACAATTGTTCATGTTCGTATTCGAAAATAAGCTGTAGTATTAAATCTTAACCATTGGTGTCAGTTGAAGTTTAAATATTTTTTAAAGAAGTCCATCTGCCGAATCCGCAATATGTTGACATTTTCATTTTGGTGATTTTAAGTAATTATGGTGATAAAGTTAGTCATTTCGGTGACGGGATTAATTGTCTGCGCCGTTTTGAGCTCAACGCTTCACAATTGTCAAATACTTCAGACGCCATTACGCACAGCAGTGAAGTTGACGTCCGTCAAGCTAGCAGCAGATTCATATTCGCGAATCTGCTGCTGCCAGACAGACATTCGCCGGGCTCGAATATACTGCTACTGGCAGCAGATTCGGCGAATGTCTGTCAGCTGGCAGCATATTCGTGAACAACTTACGCGGCCTTTTTGGCGCGAGCAGCAGATTCAGATATTCGCCGGGCTCGAATATACTGCTACCAGCAGCAGATTCGGCGAATGTCTGTCAGCTGGCAGCATATTCGTGAACAACTTCCGCGGCATTTTTCGCGGATCATCTGAACGCCAACAGCAGATTCGCAACGTGATGTGTTTGAGTTGTTCGGTGAAAGATGGGTACCTTCTAGGTAAGTAGGAGGAGGTTAGAGGTGCTACTCACTGACTGCTTCAAGTCAGTAATACGTTGATCAATACCTACTTACCTAGAAGGTACCCATCTCTCACCGAACAACTCAACTCAAACACATCACGTTGCGAATCTGCTGCTGGCGTTCAGATGATGCGCGAAAAATGCCGCGGAAGTTGTTCACGAATATGCTCCCAGCTGACAGACATTCGCCGAATCTGCTGCTGGTAGCAGTATATTCGAGCCCGGCGAATATCTGAATCTGCTGCTCGCGTCTAAGATGCGCCAAGAAGGCCGCGGAAGTTGTTCACGAATATGCTGCCAGCTGACAGACATTCGCCGAATCTGCTGCCAGTAGCAGTATATTCGAGCCCGGCGAATGTCTGTCTGGCAGCAGCAGATTCGCGAATATGAATCTGCTGCTAGCTTGACGGACGTGTGAAGTTGTACCAAGGCAGTTGTACGGCCTTGGCTTTGGCAGTGAAGTAGCTCAAGCTTTGTTTATCTGTGCTCACTGCCCAAGGCTGTATAAATATGTGACAAGGCCGTATAAGAGTGGCTCTGTGTGTGACTGGCTTAGATGTTAGTTATAGATATCTTGGCTTGGATAGTGAGAAAACCGAGGATACTCTGTAATTTAAAACAGGTCGATTATTTTACTTTTATCATTCAAGATATGATTGTCACTCCCAATGTTTTTAGTATGTTTGTCATACTTAAATGTCCAGGAAAACTTGCCTTTTCCCCATTATCCTGTGAAGTATATTTAGTATTTACTAGTCCATGTCAACATTGATCAAATAAGTAAGTAGGTTGTAGTACCTCTAACCTCAACATTGTTTGTAGAAGCTATTACAATTACAACCCAAACATTGCATTGTGTGATGTTGAGTGATGAATGCATACTTATTACATACTTTTAAGCTGCTCGTTTGGACTTGCATGATCTATATATCTATCATGCGTCTTATTTTTGTTTTTTATTTTTGCAAACCACCAAAGATGAAAGAAGTCTACTCACCTTGACCTGTTTGACTTTCCTGTTAGTCTGTTGTTGATTATTTATCTCAAGTTCTGACTTGTGTGGGATTTCTTTACTCCATGGTCCATATATATCCATTATCCATTGGTGTTTCAATGTGGTGTGTGTTAAAATGGTGCAAAATGCACATTGCAAACTATAAATATTCCTGCTAAAAGATTTTAAGTGTAGAATGAAGTATACATGCAGATTCCTAGCTTGAGCTGCCGCGTGCCGGGCCTGGCGGGTGCTGCCACATGTGGCCGGCCTTGATGCCGGTCCCAACTCATGTATGAGCGGTGGCGGTGCGGGGCCGGTTCCTGTTTTGGGGGGAATTTTTGCATCTCTAATATGGACCCTGTCTATCATTTGGGACCACTTTTGGAAGGATCCGGCAATAAATTCGGGACGTTATTGGGTAACCCTGTCCTTTGACCTTTAATTTGACCGTGAAGATGACCTTGAACAGCAAAATGAAGGTCATATTCGTGATCAGCATTGATATTAGGCCGAGGTTGGGCCAAATCTGAATCCGTCGCTGAATAAGTCACTGAATAAGTCGCTAACTTCACGGACGTTCAACAGTTCGGTTTACGCGTCAGCCGATTTGAAGATCTCCGGAACGGAGGATCGTAGGCGTAAAGTTCGCAGCGGTAGTAGCAATGCTTGGTCATGATAAAAATCAAACTTACATATGCTTTATTTGAGTATACATACTTTAAGTTGCTGTGCATTAAAATATGCGGCATATTAAACTTCCATTTCAACAACTGATCACCATTACATTATTAACCGTTTTTCACGCAAGGAAATAGGAAGTAGCAAGGAAGTAAATTCATGTTAAAGGAAATAGTTCACCTTCAACATGGGATTTTGAACTGAAATAGCAGTTTTGTAGCCCGTGTTGAGAAATCCTTATCTGCAACTTTTCTTGGCTGAAGAGACTCTCCAGCCGAAGATATTTGACTTTTTGGCGAAGGAATGCGGCGCATATATGATATACCGTACCGTCTGAGAGTGCCAGCACTACCAGGGCGCATGCGCAGACCAATAACGCACACCATAACATTAATAATTTACGACCTTCTGTTCCTGAATTAACGCGATGTAGGACCATTTTTGAAAAGAAAAAAAGAAACTATATTAAAAAATATAATAAAATCGTGTTCTGAAAAATTTCCGAAGGTGAACTATTTCCTTTAAGTAGGTGCCATAATAATGTAGCGGCCTCGCCCTCCGTAGTATTGTATCACCTGAGCAGGAATAGCCGCGCAATTAGCAAAAACTGTTTCTTTAACCGCACCCGTGTGGGAGGCTTGGCCGCTTTGCCACGTCTGTCAAAACAGCTAGAGATTCAGATTTACATGCAGCTTCACATTTGGACCCCTCATAATTCGCCCTAATTTCGCACACTTATGCAGTTGTACGAGCAACTTACAATGGTGAAGTCTGTTTGGCGCCAGTTTTAATACTTTGACCTCCAGAGGTCATCAAAGTTTCTGAGGTCACAGCTGGTGACCCCCTCAGAATGTCATCAAAATTGGTGTACACATGCAGTTTAAGATGCTGATTACGATGCTGAAGTCTGTTCGGCGCCACATTTAACACTTTGACCTTCAGAGGTCATCCAAGTTTCTGAGGTCACAGTGACCCCCTCAGAATCTGATAAAAATTGGTGTGCACATGCAGTTTGGCATGTTGATTACGAAGCTGAAGTCTGTTTGTCGCCACATTTAATACTTTGACTTCCAGAGGTCATCAAAGTTTCAGAGGTCACAGGGTGACCCCCTCAGAATGTCATCAAAATTGGTGTACACATGCAGTTTAAGATGCTGATTACGATGCTGAAGTCTGTTCGGCGCCACATTTAACACTTCGACCTTCAGAGGTCATCCAAGTTTCTGAGGTCACAGTGACCCCCTCAGAATCTGATAAAAATTGGTGTGCACATGCAGTTTGGCATGTTGATTACGAAGCTGAAGTCTGTTTGTCGCCACATTAAATACTTTGACTTCCAGAGGTCATCAAAGTTTCAGAGGTCACAGGGTGACCCCCTCAGAATTTAACCAAACTTAGTGTACATATGCAGTTTGACACGCTGATTACGATTTTGAAGTCTGTTCGGCGCCGCATTGAATACTTTGACCTCCAGAGGTCATTAAACTTTATGTCACAGGATGACCCCCTCAGAATCTGATCGAAATTGGTGTACACATGCAGTTTGAAATGCTGATTACGAAGATGAAGTTTGTTCGTCGCCACATTTAATACTTTGACTTCCAGAGGTCATCAAAACTGCAGATGTACACTATTTTTTATCAGATTCTGAGGGTGTCACCCTGTGACCTTTAGAAACTTAAATGACCACTGGAGGTCAAAGTATTAAATGTGGTGCCGAACAGACTTCGGCATCGTAATCAGTATGTCAAACTACATTGGTCCACCAATTCTGATTAAATTCTGAGGGAGTCACCCCGTGACCTCTGGTGAACTTATCAACTTTGGTGACCTCTAGAGGCCAAAGTATTAAATTTGACGCTCAACGGACTTCACCATTGTAAGTGGCTCGTCACATTGCATAGGTGCATGAAGTTAGAGCGAATTCTTAGGGAGTCCGAATGTCCATTCGAATGTGAAGCTGGCCAAAGTATTCAATGTGGCGCCGAACAGACTTCAGAATCGTAATCAGCGTGCACACTTCATATGTACACCAAGTTTGGTTAACTTCTGAGGGAGTCACCCTGTGCCCTCAGAAACTTCGATGACCTCTGAAGGTCAAAGTATTAAATGAGGCGCCAACCGGATTTCAGCATCGCAATCAGCATGTCAAACTGCATGTGTACACCAATTTGTATCAGATTATGAGGGGTCACTCTGTGACCTCAGCAAGTTTGATGACCCCTGGAGGTCAAAGTATTAAATGTGGAGCCGAACAGACTTCAACATCGTAATTTGATGACCTATAGAGGCCAAAGTATTAATTGTGGCGCTCAACGGACTTCACCATTGTAAGTGGCTCATCACACGGCATAAGTGCCCGAAATTAGGGCAAATTCCGAGGGAGTCCGAATGCCCATTCGAATGTGAAGCTGGCCAAAGTATTAAATGTGGCGCCGAACAGACTTCAAAATCGTAATCAGCGTGTCCAACTGCATATGTTCACCAAGTATGGTCGCCGGAAATACGATCATGTTTCAGATGTCCTAAAGGAGTTAGGCTGGCTCACTGTTCCGAAACTTGTAGAATATTTTGATTTATGTATGATGCACAAGATTTTAACATTAAACCTGCCGGTCGGACTGCGCCAAAGCCTGTCATTTAACCATCAATCAGGCTTGCGACAAACGTGACAATCATCTCACCTATCGCTTGTTCGTCCCCGCAACAACCATGCCTTGCGCACCTTCATATACCGTGGATCCAAACTGTACAATCGCTATGCCATTGACAATCATCTACATCGTCTTAGTGTGTGTACTTTTAAAAGGCATGTCAGATAAATATTGATTGGAGCTTCTTGATCTGTTGACGCAGCTTCTTGACAATTGTTTGCGACGCAAATGTTGTGCTACACCAATGTATGACGAAGGTATAGCCCTATTGTGTGGAAATACCTGATGACGTGAAATAAATAAATAAATCAATCAATCAATAAAGTTTGGGTAAATTCTGAGGGGGTCACCCTGTGACTTCAGAAACTTTGATTACCTCTGGAGTTCAAAGTATTAAATGTCGCGCCGAACAGATTTCAACATCGTAATCAGCATCTCAAACAGCATGTGCACAGCAATTTTGATGTTATTCTGAGGGGGTCACCTTGTGACCTCAGAAACTGTGATGACCTCTGGAGGTCAAAGTGTTAAATGTGGCGCCCAACAGACTTCAGCATCGTAATCAGCATGTCAAACTGCATGTGTACACTATTTGTTATCATATTCTGAGGGGGTCATCCTGTGACCTCAGACACTTTGATGACCTCTGGACGTCAAAGTATTCAATGTGGCGCCAAACAGACTTCAGCATCGTAATCAGTATGTCAAACTACATGGGTGCCCCAATTCTGATTAAATTATGAGGAGGTCACCCCGTGACCTCTGGTGAACTTATCAACTTTGATGACCTCTAGAGGCCAAAGTTTAAATTTGGCGCTCAACGGACTTCACCATTGTAAGTGACTCGTCACACTGCATAAGTGCACGAAGTTAGAGAGAATCCTGAGGGAGTCCGAATGTCCATACGAATGTTAACCCGCGCACTGTTGATTTCCGCCCCCCCTCAGGTTTGTCAAAGATAACGAAAAAACGGCGGCGCGCAGCGCCGCCGGGTTTTGATACACCTGTTAGGACATCAATTGCGCACGCTTTGAGAAAAAATATGATCGGGTCATCTCAGGTCAGGTCACCAGACCAGGTCAAGTGAACCCACCACCAAAAATGTTTGCAGTTGTGCCAAAGCCAGAGTTTTTCACCGATCAGGTTGAAACTTACAGGATGTCATGAGGGCATCAGTACTTACAATTCGTACAACTCAGAATTTTGATATCGGTGACCTAAGGTCAGGTCAATTTCATAACCTCCCCATAATAAGTCAATGGGGAAATATACAAATGCTTCCTATTTCAAGGATATGCATGGTACTAGTCCAATTACTTCTGGATCATGTTATTATAGGATATTCTTGATGATCCAAGTGTAAGTTTTGTTCAGTGACCCCTATTGGGTCATTTGAGGTCATGCGAGGTCACCATCACTTTTTTGTCAATAACTCTCGACATAATGAAGATAGAGAAGTAAAGTAGACATCAATGTGTTTGTCTCGTCGAGACACGTCTTCCCATATGCAACATGCCCTACTTGGGTCACCACTTGACCTTGACCTTTGGTCAAATTGTTAAGTTGACTTAACAAGGTCACCATATATATCATTCAAAGCGCCTTGACAAGATAAACACAATGGCGTAAACAGTCTTCCGTTATCTTTATTAAGTAAAAAGTTAATAGCAAAAACGATTTAGCAAAAAAAACGGATTTGTTTCTTTTTGACCTCTGGAGCCTCAAATATTGACCTGAGATCAAATCTGAGGGCACCTTAGCGATTACAAATTTCACTGGCTGGCGTTTGCTTTTTTCCGTTTGTTTCTAACTATCATCATTTCTGAGATATATGGGAATTTCTGGAGCGATGTCCTAAAACAGGAAAAAACTGGAAAATTTGACCTTTGATGACCTCTGGTGACCTCAATTTTGACCTGACTTAAAAAAAACACTGAAATACTTTCGATAGAACATGTATGAAGCTATCAAATGCCTTTTCCCGCTTCTCGCTACGTTGCGTAGTTTTCGAGATCTCAGGGGGGGGGGGGAAATCAACCCCCTTGCAGTTCGTGTTCGGCGCAAAGCCCCTGCAGTGCGCGGGTTAAGCTGGCCAAAGTACTGAATGTCGCGCCGAACAGACTGCAGAATCGTAATCAGCGTGTCAAACTGCATTTGTACACAAGTTTGGGTACATTCTGAGGGGGTCACCCTGTGACCTCGGAAACTTTAATGACCTCTGGAAGTCAAAGTATTTAATGTGGCGCGAAACAGACTTCAGCATCGTAATCAACATGTAAAATTGCATGTGTACGCCAATTTTTATAAGATTCTGAGGAGGTCACCCTGTGACCTCAGAAACTTGGATGACCTATGAAGGTCAAAGTATTAAATGTGGCGTCGAACGGACTTCAGCATCGCAATCAGCATGAGCAACTGCATGTGTACATCAATTTAGATCAGATTCTGAGGGGGTCACCCCGTGACCTCTGGTGAACTTATCAATTTTGATGACCTCTAGAGGCCAAAGTATTAACTGTGGCGCGGAACGAACTTCAGCATTGTAAGTGGCTC
The DNA here is from genome assembly GCA_036785665.1 of Chirona hameri. NCBI lineage: Eukaryota > Metazoa > Arthropoda > Thecostraca > Balanomorpha > Balanidae > Chirona > Chirona hameri. Next base: position 24,995 of record JAXIVJ010003349.1, read on the forward strand.
GTCAAACTGCATAAGTGTTCGAAATTAGAGCGAATTCCGAGGGAGTCCGAATGCCCTTTCGAATGTGAAGCTGGCCAAAGTATTAAATTGAACTCAACATGGGGGGGGGGGGGGTCGAGGGCCACCCAAAGGTATACAAATCGACACCTATGCACACGGCTGAGACAGCTCAGACGCAGCTCTGCAGCTGCCACGAGGCGCCCACCACAGGTCGTGCACAGTCACGTGCCGTAGGGGACGTTCCACATTGATTAATTGAAGTGCAGGCATCGGTGTGTCGGGCACAAGAAGCCACCAGCACGTGCTGGGGCACGTGTCGGTGGCTTTGTCAGCGCCCTGTCTTTGTTGCGCCTTTGTCTGCCTGAGCGTCACCAGACGACACGCAACGCGGTATTGTGCAGTCACAGGCGGCCTTGTCTAACGCTCCAGATGAATTAAATGAAGTGCAGGTATACGTCAGTGTGTCAGTTGAACAAGATCTCGGGGAATGTTCTGAAAAGATTTTGATAATGCTCTTCTTCAAGCCTATTGTATCATTTTGGAATACAACGCGATGATGTCCCCGTTTCTGTGTCTGCGCTGAATCACCCGTTCGTCCCAGTCCGGTCCACACGTCGTTAATCGCGTCCTGTCGGGTCCTATGATGGCCCAAGGGCGTATCCAATGGGGTACCCTGGACACCCGCGGGTAACCCCTGAGGGGCCCATTTTTAATATATAAGGAGCCCTTAGCGGTCTCGGGCCCTTGGCTGGTCAGACATACCCTTCGTCGATCTCAATCTGTCGGTCCGTGTGTGGGAGGGGGGGGGGGGGGGGGCTCAGTCGCCCTGAGGGGGCCTCAGTCGGCATGAAGGGCCCTCAGTCGGCCAGAGGGGCCCTCAGACGGCCAGAGGGGGGGGGAGGGGGGCTTCGGCCTCAGGGGCCCTGAGCAGTGTCAGAAAAGTGGTTCCACGATCTAAGTTCGCGGAATAAATTGTTCGCCAGTGGCGGAACAAATTGTGTAATGCGTATACCAGTAATTTTTGCGTATTTTTTGGTACACGTTTCTACACAACCTATTTTCATATATATATATGCTAATATGTGCCTATATTACGATGTGGAAAGTGTATGACTCGTCAGTGGTATTTCCTGTACAGATATGGTCTTTGCAGCAGTCGGAAATCCAGACTCCCGGCTCGTATGTTTAAAAGGTTCCTTGTATCGTTGCGCATGCGTATATGGGAAACTGGGCTCAAGTCTCAGTCTAAAGTACTGCCGTCTTTTGCATAACGTGTTTTTAGTGTCCCAGGGTTATCCATGGCACCGATGACGATGGTATCGGTGGCGTGGTTGTAATCTGAATATGTTAACACTTTTTGGGAGGTTTTAAAAAGTTTTAGGTTTCACTTTTGGAAAAGTACCAGTTTTCCTTCCCTGAATCACTGCAGAAATTTCCGATGTTGGGAATTTGGAGGTTTACGCCTTACGATTTTGTTTTGACAATTTGTGTCGCATCACTCTCACGTTCCGGCCATTGCACAGTGGGCGTTCCGGCCGGTCCAGCCTCGCGGAACTCAAAAAAAAAATACCGATTGTGATAACAAAATGTATATCAATCGACTGCAAAATGTCCATCGATCACCAAGATCACATTGATTTTATCATTCGATGTTTTGTTCGTAGAGGAATGGGACTTTAAACACAAGAGTTCACATCACCTTTAAAAACTCATCGTTCACGGGCGATTTAAACGTTCTGGCAAATGTGATGATGAGGCAATATGCTTGCATTTTCCGCACCTAGTGTGTTATAGTGTAATGTAATGATATGTTGTCGTGCATATGATAGTTAGATCTAGAAGATTGAGCAAATCAATAAGCCAAATAAATATTAAATATATCGCCTTATCTCTGTTGATGCTTAACAATAATATAATTAAATTCGATAGTGCCGATATAATAAGTATCATCAGGTAGCGAATCAAAACTAGCAACAGGATGTGCACTGGGATCTTATATAACGGGTCAAGCTTGAAAAAAAAACTGCGCAAACTTGCGCCTTAGCCTTTTATGTAACATTTTGCAAGAAGTTTCCGTATTTACTTGAGCGCCCGGGTGTAGGAACCCAGCGTATGGTATATGATCTAAGCTCGCATTTGAAGGTTTTTATTTCAACGATGATATAAAACCACCACCAAACTACAGCGGACTCAGAAGCGTCCTCATTGGTTGGTGGACAGACTGGCACAGCATCACAGCAGAGCGTCACAGCAGCAGTGATAGTGACTAGCTGTAACTCGTCATAGTGCTGTGAAATGTGTGAAGAATTAAATAAATGTAAGGTTCATGAACAAGGTCTACCTCTGCCTGGAATAGTTCCATAAAGTATACATGCGTAAATAATAAATAGGGTAAAATGTACGTCCGCCGAAGCATCAATTATCTAAGGACATGGCAAAAAATGACTTTTGTCCAAGCTTACCGGAACCGAGTTGTCAAATATACCTAGGTTTCGTTTTTGAACGTTTCGAATAATATTAATGCGTTTATCTGAGACGATTGGCCCTCGGGAGACCAATATACAATATGGTACAATGCATTGCGCATTTAGTAGTTGTGTTTGTAGCAGATATGTACTAATTTCATGTATTTGTCTTATACACCCAGAGGATACACCAAGAGCAAAATGTTGGGATATCTATTGGGGATAGCCATTAGAGTCGTGCCCCAAGTTCTACAACAGATACTTATCTTTCAAGTTCTGACCACATACCATATTTCCATATACCATATTTCATATGGTACCATATTTCCCTGATGTGGAAAAGCCTAACCCTAATTCAAAGCAGGAGTACATTTATGATGGCAAATTTGCACAATTTGTGTGAAAGTGTACAATCTCTCAACATGGCAAACAAATATAAACAAAGCAAACATTAAACAAGTCAGCAAAGGCCAGTCAGCAAACAAGCGAACAGTTTCGAACGCTGCCGAAAATGTTTTCTGAATACCTCAAAAACCTCATTATTGCAAGCTATTAAAATTATTATTGTTGCAAAATCATATTAACCCGCGAGTTAATTGGGGGGGGGGGGGCTATCTCCCCCTCCGTTATTTTGCGAATCTCCTAAACCAACACCGGTATCGTCACCAAACTTTCAATACTCTCTCTCACATTAATTTTACACATGTTTGTTGAAGGAAAAAGATTAGCTTATGATAGGTCAACCGGGAATGACGTCAGAGTGACGTCATGTTCTGCGGTTTTTGTTGAAAAATAAGGGTTTGCAAAACACGCTGTCAAAAGTACAATTTTTAAGACAAATTCAATTATCATATACCAAATGACTGAGAATAGACTTGGCTATCAAACTGCTATCTCTGATTTTCGATTTTATTGAAATTAAAAATTTGAGAAATCCAAAGACCCAAAAATATAGTTTTTGCAATATTTTCCAAACAAATCAGTTATCCAACACTGGAATATATGTGCACGAGACGTGTCCAGTGAATATGTGTACCAAACTTTAAGTCAATATCGTCAAAAATACTTTACTTATGACCTTTCAAAGACAAAAATCGACCACCTCTCACAGCATTACCATGCATATAAAATGCATTTTCGTTTTTGCTTTTTACTTCTATTTCTATGGAATAAACAATGTTATAGGGTCATTTTTCGGGTTCGAGACGAAAAACGAACCAATAAACATGTGTTGTAACGCCTAATAACCGTAATCGGCAGTTTGACCTCGTGACCTCGGATGACCTTGACCTGACCCAAGGTCATACAAAGTTTAGAATGGTACTTAGAAGTGTCAGACACACGAATCGTACCGATTTATTGACTGCTAATGCGTTATCGCAATATTGCGCAACAATTCCATCCACCGAGACCTTTATGACACGGTCAAACATTGTGTCTTTGACGTGACCTGTGACGTCATCGGTGACCTTGAGGTCAACAATATTAGGTTTCCCCCCACACATTTTCAAGAGACATCGAATGCCGTTTGAATTGGTAAAATCAGTCCAGTAATTCCGGAGATCCGAGGAGATCTAAATTGTAACCCTAATGTTCTGTATTGCAACTTGCAAGCAATCCCCGCGTTACAAAAGCCCTGCAACATGTCCGCTATTTAACGTAATGTATTCCTTGATTAATTGGCTTTCTAATGATGTCTCACTGGTTGATGCATGTTGTAAGGTAAAAAAGTTATAGGGGTTAATAGGTTTCGCGAGGCTAAATCCCCTTTTACGCCCACTGTGCATTGTTCGGAAAGTCAAGTCTCAGTCTATCGTTTATGCTTGTCAGCCATTTGCACCCGCAGATTTAAAAAAAAAATACACAGTCAAAGTTTTCACGTAACAAAACTTCCAAGTTCTGAAAAATGGTGAAACGGGCCACTTTTCTGACACTGCCCTGAGTCGACCTGAGGGGGCCCTGAGTCGGCCTGAGGGGCCCTTAGTCGGCCTGAGGGGCCCTTAGTCGGCCTGAGTAGGCCCTTAGTCGGTCTGAGGGGCCCTCAATCGGCCTGAGGTAGCCCTCAGTTGGCCTGAGTTAGTCTTAAGGGACCCTCAGTCGGCCTTAGGGGGCCCTCAGTCGGCCTTAGGGGCCCTCAGTCGGCCTGAGGGGGGCTTCAGTCGGTCTCAGGGGGCCCTCAGTGGGCCTGAGGGGCCCTCAGTTGGACTGAGGGGCTCTCAGTCAGCCTCAGGGGGACTTCAGTCGGCCTGATGGTCAGCCGCCTGAGTTAGTCTGAGGGGACCCTCAGTCGGCCTTAGGGGCCCTCAGTCGGTCTGAAGGGACCCTCAGTCGGCCTTAGGGGGCCCTCAATCGGCCTCAGGGGGCCCTTAGTCGGCCTGAGGGGCCCTCATTCGGTTTGAGGGGCCCTCAGTCGGCCTGAGGGGGCCCTCAGTCGGCCTGAGGGGGCCCTCAGTCGGCCTGAAGGGCTCTCAGTCGGCCTCAGGGGGGCTTCAGTCGGCCTGATGGGGAGGCTTCGGTCTGAGGGGCCCTGCGTCGACCTGCGGGGGTCCTGAGTCGGCCTGAGGGGTCCAGTCAGCCTGAGGGACACTCAGTCCGTCTGAGGGGTCATTAGTCGTCCTAGGATAGCCCGCGGATGGCCTGCCGGGCCCTCGTTCGGCCTGAAATGGCCCTCGGCCGGCTTGAGGCCCTGACGGGGGCCTCTGTCGGCATGAAGGGGCCCTCAGTCGGCCTGAGGGGCCCTCAATCGGCCTGAGGTAGTTCTGCCTGAGTTAGTCTGAGGGGACCCTCAGTCGGCCTCGGGGGGCCCTGAGTCGGCCTGAGGGGCCCTGAGTCGGCCTGAGGGGCCCTTAGTCGACCTTAGTAGGCCCTTAGTCGGCCTGATGGGCCCTCAATCGGCCTGAGGTAGCCCTCAGTTGGCCTGAGTTAGTCTGATGGGACCTTCAGTCGGCCTTATGGGGCCCTCAGTCGGCCTGAGGGGGCCTCAGTCGGTCTCAGGGCCCTCAGTGGGTCTGAGGGGCCCTCAGTTGGCCTGAGGGGGGGGGGGGGGGGGCTTCGGCCTGAGGGGCCCTGAGTCGACCTGAGTAGGCCCTCAGTAGGCCTGAGGGCCCTCAGTAGGCCTGAGGGCCCTCAGTAGGCATGATGGGCCCTCAGTCGGCCTCAGGGTGACCTTAGTCGGCCTGAGGGCCCTCATTCGGTTTGAGGGGCCCCCAGTCGGCCTGAGGGGGCCCTCAGTCGGCCTGAGGGGCTGAGGGGGCCCTCAGCCCCTCAGGCCGACTGAGGGGCTGAGGGGGCCCTCAGTCGGCCTGAGGGGCTCTCAGTAGGTCAGTCGGCCTGAGGGGAGGCTTCGGCCTGAGGGTCCCTGAGTCGACATGAGGGGTCCTGAGTCGGCCTGAGGGGCTCAGTCAGCCTGAGGGGCACTCAGTAGGTCTGAGGGGCCCTTAGTCGTCCTAGGATAGCCCTCGGATGGCCTGCGGGCCCTCGTTCGGCCTGATATGGCCCTCGGCCGGCTTGGGGATGACCCTCGGCCGCCCCTTGGTTTACATGAGGTTGCCCTCGAACCGCCTGAGCCCTGAGGGGGCCTTTGTCGGTCTGAGGGGCCGCCACTCCTCAGTCGGCCTGATGGGCCATTGGTCGTCCTAGGATGGCCTTCGGATGGCCTAAGGAGGCGCTTGGTCGGCCTGAGATGGCCCTCGGTCGGCTTGAGGGGCCCTTGACCGGCTGAAGGGCTGTCGGTCGGCCTGAGGGTCCTTCGATGGACCTGAGAAAGCCTTTGATCGGTCTGAGGAGACCTTGGTCGGTCAGAGTGCCCTTCGGTCGGCTCAAGGGGCCTTCGATTGGCCTGAGGGTGCACTCAACCGCTCTTAGCCCGCGCACTGCAGGGGGTTGATTTCCGCCCCCCCCCCCCTCAGGTTTTTCGCAGATAGCGAACAAAAAACGGCGGCGCGCAGCGCCGCCGGGTTTTGGCTCACTTGTTGGGACATCAGTTGCGCACACTTTGGAAACAAAATGACCTCGGGTCACCTCAGGTCAGAGCCTTGTTCACTACCTCTTGCTGACGGGCTGCCCACGGCTGCCCAAAACGGCAGAACACACCAACCTACGTCATCGCCGGCGATTAATACTGGAACACAGATGCTGTCGATTCACGATACATATCTGGTATCGTACTTGCAACGATAAATGTGCTCCTACAGAAAGCCTGACTTATGGTACCGAATACCAACATAAACAGTAAACTAAAATGATCACAGACTTACTCCATATACATCTTCGCTTCTTCAAGCGCTTGTAGATCGTTGGTTGTTTATCGACACTTCACGTTTGGAAATTGCCGCGTGCGCCAATTTGTGTTATCTGCTGCCCGGCTGACGCGATTTTCCGGCAGCAGCAACAGCAGGAGGCAGCGATCATGCTTTATAAAAAATAATACCTAATGCAAAATCAAAATAAATGTTCTATTCGCTTAAAAAAGTGAAACGTAAAGTCATTAATGCTTTTGGAACTTGGAATTTGCAATTATAATAAATATTATAAATATCATTTTATAATCAAAATAAACAACACACGTGTCCAATTGGCTCACATTCACATTCGGAAATACATTCGCGGACTATTTGGATTGGCTTCAAAATTGGTACACAGATAGATCACGATCTAGTGATCATTCTGGTAAAATCTTAGAGTCGCACATTTCAAATCAAAGGAGTTAGAGCAGGTCAGATAGGTTTAAGGTCAAACAGCGGACTATTCCGATTTCCATGAAAATTAGCACACTGGTAGGACCTAACCTCCTTATCACGCTCATGAAATCTTAGAGTCGCACATTCAAAATCAAAGGATTTAGAGCAGGTCATATGTTTAAGGTCAAACAGCAGACTATTCTGGTTTGCATGCAAATCGGCACACAGGTAGAGCATGACCTCCCTATCACGCTCATAAAATCTTAGAGTCGCACATTCAAAATCAAAGAAGTTAGACAACGGAGTCGACACTTCCCTTTAATGTTGAGTGATTGAATCAAGATTGAATCATTCATTATGGTAATGTTGAGTGATTGAATCATGATTGAATCATTCATTATGGTAATGTTGAGTGATTGAATCATGATTGAATCATTCATTATGGTAATGTTGAGTGATTGAATCATGATTGAATCATTCATTATGGTCCGTGAATCACTGTGAATCGACTCATGACAAATATGAATCATTGACAAGTCTGGCAACATGACCTACTTGGGTTTTGACCTCAGGTCAAGGTCACGTGACCTGAGGTCAAATTTTTTAGTTGACCTAACAAGGTGACCATGTATATCATTCGAAGTGCTTTGACGAGACAAACACAATGGAGCAAACAGGTTTCCGTTATCTTTATTAGGTAACAAGTTATTAGTGGAAAACGGTTTTGCAAAAAAAAAACTGCATTTTCCCCATTTTTTACCTCTGGAGCCTCAAATATTGACCCGAGACCAAATTTGAGGACATGATGTCGATTGAAAATTTCAATGGCTGGCGATCGCTTTTTCCGTTTGTTTCTAGCTAGCATAGTTTCCGAAATATATGGGAATTTATGGAGCGAAGTCCTAAAACAGGAGAAAAAAACTGGAAATTTTACCTTTGATGACCTCTGGTGACCTCAATGTTGACCTGACCTAAAAAATACTGAAATACTTTCGATAAAACTTGTATCAAGCTATCAAACGCCATTTTCCGCCTGTCGCTACGTAACGTAGTTTTCAAGATCTCAGGGGGGGGGGGGAAATCAACCCCCCTGCAGTTCGTGTTCAGCGCAAACCCTCCGCAGTGCGCGGGTTAGGGGCCTTCGATCGACCTGAGGGAGCCTTTGGTGGGACTGAGAAAACCTTTGGTGGGCCTGAGTGGACCTCAGTCTGCCTGAGGGTGCTCTCGGTTGGTCTGGAAGGCCCTCAGTCGGCCTAAGGGGCCTGCACCGGCCTGAGAGGACGCTGTCAGCGTGAGGGACCCTCGTTCAAACTGTGGCGTCCTCGGTCGGCCTTAGATCGCCCTTGGCCGGTTTGTGGGGGATCCCTGCTAGGCCCTTGAAGACCGATCTTCCGAGGCCTCGGTGGGCCCAACAGATCCACAGAGCCAGTCTCTTTTAACCCGGCATTGGCTGGGGCATAGCCGAATACTATTGGCTGGGGGGGGGGGGGGGGGGGGTGTGTGTTTCGCCCCCTGGTTACCTTCCGGACCAATGATCGCAGCGAGACGTGCAAGACGGCATTCGAAATTTCTCAACGAGACGAATCTAAAGCATACTAGAAAGTTTCAAATTGAGGTCACATGTCAGGGCACGGTCAGATCAAAGGTCAAAATTGAGATATTTGAGTTTTTTTGGCCATACTTTCTTTCCATCCAAGGCCTTAGATTGATACTATTATCGCACAAAGTGCTCTCAAAGGTATAATGCATCTCCCGCATAATCAAAAGTGAAATTGTAAGTAAAGGTCAAGGTCACAAAAGGTCACTGTTGGCAAGAGGTCTACGAAAGTCATGCGGCACATGTTTTATAGGTTATTTTACACGCATAATCCGATAGTAGCAGCCATTTTCACAACCTGACGCCATATAAGGTCACGGTCAGTTCACATAGGTCAAAATTTGAAATTGATAAATATAAATACAAAGGCATGGTTCTAGATCAGTTTTATCGCAGAAATACAGTGCTGGTATTTATTTGTTTGTATCTGGTTACTAAAAGCAAAAAAAAACGCAATTTCAAATTATGACATCATGAGTTACCCATACTTTAGATGCACTAAGTCAGTCAAAAATGGTGATATCATTTTGAAATTTGGTATGGGAGTTGCACATATTGGGTTCTCTGACATATATCCGTTTTTTAATATCTTTTAACAAAAAAAAGATTTTGTGGGCATTTTAAAATGAAAAGGAATCAAAAACCATTTTCCTCTCTCAAAAGTCCGAGAAATGAGAAGGGACATTTTGTAGCCCAATGATGCTATCTTTTGACATTTTGGGATTGCATTTTGCTCCAAATATGGCATTTGTCCGGTCTGTTGAAGTTTAGCAGATTTTTTCGTCAAACTCGTTTGTAGTGACGTCAATAAATTCGCTTTATCTCGTTTTGTTGTCGACGACATTTATTTATATTTGCACTGAAGACGTCAAATTGATGTAGGATAAGGTACCCGAAGTTTCACGTCGATAGCGCCATTGATTTTTGAGCTATTGCGAAAGTTCGTCAGGAGGGGGGGGGGGGGGGGGGGAGGACGCTCCCCCCAGCCAATGGCGAGTTAAGCCAGATAAGAACCGTTTCATGATGTCTTTCCCTTCCTTCAAATCAGGACTTAAAAACACGTTGGATCTGAGATGTACTTTGCATTTTCATTATTTACCTCCGCCCTCAACAACGCATTTACATTATTTACCCTACCCCCAGCTCAACAACATTTGTTTCGCTGTGGTGGTGGTAAAAGGTCCCTCAGTCTTGGAAAGGGGCCCTGACGCTCCGGGGGCCCATACAACTGGCCGCGGGTACTACATTGGCGACATGGGCTCCGCCACCGGGGGGACGGGGGGACATGTCCCCCCAACTTCAAAGTTGGGGGAACAGAGTGTCTTTTGTCCCCCCCCCCCCCCCCCAACTTTGAGCACATGACACTGCCCTCAAATTGCAAGCACCTCAAACTTTAATACACACCTCAAGCACCTTCAACAGTAAGAATACAGTTATCGATGGATTTTTTTTTCTCGCGCCGCTCCGCGGCGCAATTGCAATACCACTCAATTGCATACGGGCTAAAATAAAATTATAAATTCGCACCGCTTCGCGGCGATTTTTTTTTATATGTTGCTACTTTCCTATATATTTGGGCAAAATATTCCGCTTTATCGCATTTTTTACCCCACTCTTAAACGCAACAAAAGACGATGTCATAGAGGAAAAGATGCATATCCAGGGCATAAGATTCCAAATTTTCGGCCCGCAGGGTTTCAGGGCTTGGACCCAAAAGTTATTCGAAGTTAGTATAGCTGATTCCAAACTGGTGTTGCTGGTTCCAAAGTTGAAATCACCTCCAAATTTCTGGTTCTAAACCCCTCGGTTTACTTACTCCAGCTCCTAAAAGTGTTAGTATGGCCCATGCCATACCTGCCATACTGCATTCTCCATTCTTGTAACGTGCCTTTTCATCCGTTTTGTTTGGCCCTTTCAACGCTTGGGAAGGGGCCCTTTCAACGCTCAGAAAGGAGCCCTTTCGAGGCGCCCCCCTGGACGAAATCCTGGCTACGTGCCTGTGTGGACTGTGGTTAATTAACAGGGCCATGCCACTGCAACTTAGCAGTAATACGCATGTATAAGTCGCTCAGCTTTTTTAGAATCGGAAAGTACGCTAACTTGTGAACAAGTCACCTCTCTATAGGCAGTAGCGTTGCCACAATCTTTTGAGTGTGGGGGGCAGCCATGGGTTTGGGTGCCAGCCCCATTGCGCTAATGCTAAAATCCTGCGAATCGGGGGGTCGACTTCGGCCGGAGCGATCCTAGGGGGGGGGGGGGGGGGGGCAGCCCCCCCCGGTGGCTGCGCCCTTGTCTCTAGGTACCACTGACACAGCAAGTAGCGGGAGTATCCCGAGGCAAGTTGGCAGTGGCGCACGCATGGGGGGGGGGGGGTCAAAAGGGTCAGCTGACCCCTCCCCCCCCCGAAATTTATGAGTGGCACGCATCAAATGGGCCCGTATTCTGGCCCATACCTGGCAGGGGCCCGGTCTTGGTCAGGCCTGATCGAGGCAGGGGCCCGGTGCTGGCAAAGGCGTGATATGTGGCCCGGTCAGGACGAGGGCCCGGTCCTTGATATTCTTGATGCGGGCCCATACCTGGCAGGGGTACGGTCTTGGTCAGGTCCGAGCGAGGCAGGCGCCCGGTGCTGGCAGAGGCGTGATATGGGAGCCGGTCAGGTCGAGGGCCCCGTCACAACAGGGCCCGGTCCTTGCAAATTCTTTGATACGTGCCCCTTCCTGATAGGAGCCCGTTCCTGGTAGGGGCCCGATCGAGGCAGGAGCCCGGTGCTGGCAGAGGCGTGATATGGGGCCCGGTCAGGACGAGGGCCCGGTCACAACAGGGTCCGCTCCTCGCATTTTTATTTATACAGGCCCGTTACTGGTAGGGCCCGATCAAGGCAGGGCCCGATGCTGGCAGAGGCGTGATATGGGGCCTTGTCAGGCCGAGGGCCCGGTCACAACAGGGCCCGATCCTGGCATTTTTTTAAAATACGGGCCCGTTCTAGTGACACACAGGGCGGCGCTTCATATTTTTGTCAGGGGGGGGGGGGTGGGGGGCGGCAAGTCGAAATTTAGGGGGCCTCCATTTGAGAGGCCTCCATTTTAGAGGGGGCCTCCATTTGAAAAGAAAGGGGGCCTTTGCCCTCCATAAGGCTCCTCTCACCTTTCCTCTGGCCTCCAGAGGGCCGCTTCTGGACTTCAGGGGCACCTCTGACCTCCATAGGACCCACTCTGGCCTACAGGGGACCAGGCGTAAACAGGATTTCTCCCAGGGGGGGGGGGATGGGATCAGAGGGACTCTCGTAGCCAAGGGGTGCCTACATAATTAAAATAGTACAGTATGTTGTATGTTGTGACAAATAACTTTCGACAACGAACATTTTTTCTTTTTTCTTTTTGGGAGTCAAAGCTCAAAATTTTACAAATCCGCGATAGCCATTTCAATATAATGTTATTTACTTTCTTTCGGCTTTTGTATTTGCATTTTTTCTTCAAAACTAGATTGTCTACGATTGTTCAAACATTTATTGTTTTTCCACCCAAAAATGGCGGCATAACATGACGTGATTGAAGTGTCATTATCTCCCAAAGTACTGTACGATTTTCATTGACATCTTGCGATAAGACGAAGAATGGATGAAGAATAAGGTACTGAAAGGTTGACGTCGATATCTAGCATTGTTGTCAAGTTATTGAGAAAATCAGGGAAGGGGAAGGGGCAGATTCTGCCACCTCCAGCGGGGCGCGTGTTAATCAAAATAATATCCTGAATCTTCTTCAATTCAGATTGAGGAAACAACACAGAACGTACATGCCGATTGTGCACATATACGATGAAGTTACAAAATCTCTACAAAATAACGAAATAACATGCTTCTTATATCTTTATTTACAGAAAGCTTTAGGCACTATTTTTACGCCATCGTGTTTGTCTCGTCAAGGCGCTTCTAATTTAAAATCGTAGAAGGATAAATATTTCCACTGGAAGGTCGCTCAGGAAAGTACGGGCCAACGTGTTTGTCCGGATGTGTGTCCAGACGAGATCTTTGGCCACATCTGCAGGTCGACGCTGCGGTTATTGGTTCAGAAGATAACCAGGGGGGCGAAAAACGCCACACCAGCCAATGGTGTTCTGCTGAGACCCAGCCAATGCCGGGTTAACACTCGTACATTGTCAAAGCCTTGTACTCCTCTCAGACGTTACTAGGATACACTGAAAAACAATGAGAACTTTCACTGGTCTTCCTTCGAGAGCCTCACTGGCGCTCGACCGGCAGACTACCTCTACCACCACAGGACCCTCTAAGGGCAGCAAAGACCCTCTACAGATCGGCAGGGTCCTTTAAAGGCCGGCAGAGGGCCCTCTACAGATCGGCAGGGCCCTATTAAGGCCGACAGAGGAACCTCTACAGATCGGCAGGGCCCTCTTAAGGTCAACAGAGGGCTCTACAGATTGGCTGGGCCACTCTGCAGATCGACAGGGCCCCTAAGGGCTGGAAGAGGGCCCTCTACAGGTCGACAGGGCCCCCTAAATGCCGACAGAGTCCCTCTGCAGATTGGCAGGGCGATCTACAGATCGGCAGGGACCTCTAAATGCTGACAGGGACCTCTAAATGCCGACAGGGCCATCTAAAGGCCGACAAGGCCCTCTAAAGGCCGGAAGGGCCCTATACAGGCCGGAAGGGCCCTATACAGGCCGGAAGGGCCCTCTAAAGGCCGGAAGGGCCCTCTAAAGGCCGCCAGTGCCCTCTAAAGGCCGGCAGGGCCATTTAAAGACCGGCAGAGAGCCCTCTATAGATTGACTGGGAGTACTCTGCAGATCGACAAGGCCCATACAGCCTGAAAGAGGGCCCTCCACATGTCGGCAGGGGCCCTTAAATGCCGGCAGAGGCCCTCTGCAGATTGGCAGGACGATCTACAGATCGGCAGGGCCTTCTAATGCCCGGCTAAAGGTCGTCAGGGCCCTCTAGAAGCCGGAAGGGCCCTCACAGGCCGGAATGGCCCTATAAAGGCCGTCAGGGCCCTCTACAGGTCGGCAGGGGCCTCTAAATGCCGGCAGAGACCCTTTACAGATTGGCAGGTCTATCTACAGATAGACAGGGCTCTCTAAAGGCCGTCAGAGGGCCCTCTCCAGATCGGCAGAGACCCTCTACATATCGGCAGGGCCCTATAAATGCCGGCAGAAGGCCCTCTACAACCGACAGGGGCCTTCTAAATGCCGGCAGGGGCCATCTGCAGATCGGCAGAGCCCTTTAAAAGCTGGTAGAGGGCCCTCTACACTGCCTGGGCCCTTTTGTACGTATTTACATAAACATGCCTTTAACAGACAAGAAAGTGCTGTTATGTATTCGTGTTACGATTTGTTTAGGTTGGTGGGCGTTCTTTTATGCGACGTAAGGCGTTTCGCGGGCGCCTGCCACCATCCAAAACACTGGGGCACCCAGGGGCCCTCGCTCGGTCGCCAGAGGGGCCTGCTTGGCCTCCAGGGGGGCCATGGCCCCCTTGCCCCCCCCCCTGCCTACGCCCTTGCAGGGGATCCCTGACCTTTGACCTCCTGAGGGCCTCTCTGGCTTCCAGAGGGCCCCCTCTGGCCTTCGGTGGTATTTCTGACCTCCAAAGGACCCCCTCTGACCCCTAGGAGCCCACCTCTGACCTCCCCTCTGACTTCCAGATGGCCTCCTCTGGCCTTCAAAGGCCCCCTCTGACCTCCATAGGACCCCTCTGGCTTCCAGGGGCACCTGTGACCTCCGCGATGGAGCCTGCGAGATGGGGCCCCTTTGAAGCATGGAGGGGCCTCCTTAAATGACAGGAGGGGCAAAACTATATGTTTGCCTCCCCTGCCCGACGACAGGGACTGACCCTCCTGACCCCCCGGTGGCGCTGCCGCTGGTGACACAGGCCCGCTCCGGGTAGGGGCCTGGTCTTGGTCAGGCCCGATCGAGGCAGGGGCCCGGTGCGATATGGGGCCAAAGGCGTGATATGGGGCCCGGTCAGGACGAGGTCAGGACGAGGTCAGGACGAGGTATTAGCAAATTCTTGATGGCACGGACCCGTTCCTGATAGGGGCCCGGTCTTAGTCAGGCCCTATCGGGGCAGTGGCTCGGTGCTGGCAAAGGCGTGTATCAGGGGCCCGGTCAGGTGTAGAGCCCGGTTCCCACCATATCCCATATACTCGGCCCTATATCTCGTTGAGCTCATGAATCCACGTTCCCCCAACTTCAAACCTGTGGCGGAGCCCTTGCTTGGCGAAATCCTGGATACGCCTATGTGATGGCCTGTGGATGAATCGCCTTCTCGGCCCGGCCCTCGTGTCGTGTCCTGTCCGGTCCAGTGATGGCCTGTGGCTGTATCCTCTGCTGGCCCGGCCCTCGTGTCGTGTCCTGTCCGGTCCAGTGATGGCCTATGGCTGTATCCTCTGCTGGCCCGGCCCTCGTGTCGCGTCCTGTCCGGTCCAGTGATGGCCTGTGGCTGTATCCTCTGCTGGCCCGGCCCTCGTGTCGTGTCCTGTCCGGTCCAGTGATGGCCTGTGGCTGTATCCTCTGCTGGCCCGGCCCTCGTGTCGTGTCCTGTCCGGTCCAGTGATGGCCTGTGGCTGTATCCTCTGCTGGCCCGGCCCTCGTGTCGCGTCCTGTCCGGTCCAGTGATGGCCTGTGGCTGTATCCTCTGCTGGCCCGGCCCTCGTGTCGTGTCATGTCCGGTCCAGTGATGGCCTGTGGTTGTATCCTCTGCTGGCCCGGCCCTCGTGTCGCGTCCTGTCCGGTCCAGTGATGGCCTGTGGCTGTATCCTCTGCTGGCCCGGCCCTCGTGTCGCGTCCTGTCCGGTCCAGTGATGGCCTGTGGTTGTATCCTCTGCTGGCCCGGCCCTCGTGTCGCGTCCTGTCCGGTCCAGTGATGGCCTGTGGCTGTATCCTCTGCTGGCCCGGCCCTCGTGTCGTGTCCTGTCCGGTCCAGTGATGGCCTGTGGCTGTATCCTCTGCTGGCCCGGCCCTCGTGTCGCGTCCTGTCCGGTCCAGTGATGGCCTGTGGCTGTATCCTCTGCTGGCCCGGCCCTCGTGTCGTGTCCTGTCCGGTCCAGTGATGGCCTGTGGCTGTATCCTCTGCTGGCCCGGCCCTCGTGTCGCGTCCTGTCCGGTCCAGTGATGGCCTGTATTCTCTGCTGGCCCGGCCCTCGTGTCGCGTCCTGTCGAGTCCAATGCTGGCCTATGGCTGTATCCCTCGCCTGACCCGACCCGTGTCGTGTCCTGCCCACCCCGGTGATTGAGGAGACGGATTCCAGCGGTGCCAGACGGACGGATGGTCGGCGGTGACAGACGGGCCGGAACCCGTACCTCTCGGCCCGTGGGCAGTGCTCTGACGGCTCCTTCACGGCTCCTCGCAGCTCGGAAACTCTCGCCTGGGCCCGACTTGGGCCGACTCCAGACTGCAATCCGCGCCGCCTGCACAGCTGGACCGGTGTTTGTCGTTCTCATCATTCTTCACTTGAGAGAGGTTCGCCGGCAACGGGCGAGATATGCGGAGAATGTGGACGGCCGAATGGAAACGGCCCAGCGCTGTGAAGTCGCTGCAGGCTTATGGAAAAGCTGTGTCACGATCAAACAACAATCAAGTCATATGTATCTGCTGTGTTATTGTTCAGCTTCATCATTAATCTGGCTGTTCGAGCTGAAAATATGTTCAAACTTAGGTGACAAACGACTCACTGTCGTCCTTGACCTTGACGTTCGACGATGCTGACGACATTTTATTATTTATAAATTAAAAGAGAAATTGTTGTCACTCGATATTGCTTCTGGCGTGTCCACACACAGTTTAAGAATGGGCGAGTTCGTTTCAGACTGGTTATTGATTCAACTTTTTTGGAACGATTCAATCATGATTCATTTTGGAATCTGAATGATTCAATCACCGTTCGATTCACGGATACAATTTTGAGAATTGATTCCTTCCGATTCAAAGAATCAAAACAAATATTTTAATCGATTCACCTTTGATTTTTAAAAAAAAATTATAATCAATTCACCTTTGACACATTTAAATATATTAGGTAAATTTATGTCAAATCAATAAAAATGGAAACATGCATATATATAATCATTAAAACATTGTTACAGCAATAGTATTTCAGTATAAATGAATGTAGACACTGTGACTGCATGTATTTGCACAATTTACCAGTGTACTTGAATCGTTAAATCTTTTGATTCAATCAGCCTTGATTTGATATGGGTTTTGATTCAATCATGATTCATGAATCAAAAGATCTGGTGGTGAATCAATTATGTTTTGATTCGATGAATTTTGATTGAACGATTCCAATCGATTTAATCAGTGTCGAATCAATAACCAGTCTGGTTCGTTTGTATTTTGGTGAGTAGAGTGACGACTACAACTGCTGTTAGTGCTTGTTGTCGAGATAAGGATAGCTGCACACTGTGTAGTGCACGGTGCAGACCTCTGCTGCAGGGACGGTGGCGGTGTGGTGCATGGTTTGCCGCTCTCGGTGGATTGTCGTGCTGCTGGTGGTCAGTGGACGGGGGCCGGGGCAGGCATGCCAGCTCTGTGTGTGTGGCTGAGCTGTCTGCAGGAGCTGTCGAGATGCCAGCTGGCCGCCGTCCTGCAGCCAGCGCTGACTAACCGACGCAACACACTCCTCCCCACTGCCGGGCTGAGCTGGCCCCTGACACCCTGACTACCATCTCCCCGCCACCCCTCAGGTGCCGCTACAGCCCACCTGCCAGATGGACAGAGCAGGCGCCCCGAGGCAGCCTGCGCTGTGTTGTGCTCATGGCTATTTCGTTATATAACGTTTTATATAACACCTGCTTAAACACACAGGTGTTATATAATACCCAAATTGGAATGCAGATTCCGGAGCCATTCGCCTGCGCGTATTGCGTGCGCAGGAATGATGGTGATTATGAAATTGAAGGTTATCGAGCATCATGCAATCAGACGAACATTGCAATTGAACCCTCAGCCCTTTGTGAGTGGTACTGAGCTGTTTCGGTCATGGTACCCGCCGCCGGCACCCGGATTTGATACGGGGGCTGGTGCCACATAATTCACCATGTCAGAGACTCAGACGCCGGCAGCAAAGTTATTTAGTGTACAGCTGGTTCTCCATTGACTCACGTGCTTTGGTGAAAAAGCTTAACACATATTTATTATGCAACTGAGAGACCGTTTCCTATTCAGCACGTGTTACACATATTTTACCAATAAATGCATGTGTTACGTACACATGCAATAAATGCATGTGTTTACGGACCATAATGCTGAATTCAATGGAGAAAAAAAAACACCGGAGGTGATAATGGAATCTACACTCTACAGGATCCAATAACACTTGCTATTGAATCATACCATATTTGGTCATGAATTATTGGATTATTGGATCGGGCGAACAGTTGCATTATACAATATTTAATAGGCTCGCGCCTGAAAGATTTCTTATTGAACTCGCATTCGGCTCGTCCAATAACACATATTTTTGCCGGCGCTCGTCCATTAAAGTATATTATTGGTGGTCGGGAGTCCAAAAACTGGAGAGTTTGTGGACTGTAGGTCACGTGACCTGCAGTTTTTTGATTATACAATACAATTTTACATCAACGAGAACCAAATTGTCAGACTTGATTTTTATCTATCGCGTGCTGCAGCTGCACACTAAATCGCTTTGAGGACTTGCGCTCCAAAATTCACAGTTTGAGGCCTCTACTTCGTCTCGGCCACAAACTGTGAATTTTGTCGCGCTCGGCCACAAAGCTATATTAGTTAATTAGTTACACTAATTATTAGTATTTACGGATGCTCCATATCGGTGAAGTTTATATTGCGCCGCGTGTGACGTGGGCAGCAGAGTTGCGAGTGTCTGTCCAGACTGTACCCACGTGCGGGTTGACTCTGCCAGCTCTGATCAGTCTTTTTCCTTTTTTTGAGGGGGGGGGGGGGAGGGGAGTGGGAGCTCGTACAGCCCGCCGCTGCCACGCGGGGACAGAGCTCGCCTGTGGACTGTGCAGAGCCGTCGACCAGACGTTCGGCCCGTCCGGTCGGGTGGGGTCCGCAAAAGGAAGAAGAAAGAACGGCAACTTGCTAAACAATTGCTATCTTCGGCTTATGATTACGGCCATTTTTAATTGATGATTAGAAAACATCAGGTATATCTGTCGAACGGTTCCGAATATCGTGGGGCCGCGGAGGGCTTTCGCCAGATGAATAGGATGAATCCCTCGCGTTTATTGCTTTTATGGCAGGGATTACAAACTTTGCCTAACTGCGTAGCAGGTTTCAGTCGAGTTCTCATCCCTGTCGGATCGGCTCGGTCTGACTGGCGGGCGGCGGGCCGTCTGACTAGCCGAGCCGTCTGACTCGCCGAGCCGTCTGACTCGCCGAGCCGTCTGACTCGCCGAGCCGTCTGACTGGCCGAGCCGTCTGACTCGCCGAGCCGTCTGACTGGCCGAGCCGTCTGACTCGCCGAGCCGTCTGACTAGCCGAGCCGTCTGACTCGCCGAGCCGTCTGACTGGCCGAGCCGTCTGACTCGCCGAGCCGTCTGACTCGCCGAGCCGTCTGACTCGCCGAGCCGTCTGACTCGCCGAGCCGTCTGACTAGCCGAGCCGTCTGACTGGCCGAGCCGTCTGACTCGCCGAGCCGTCTGACTAGCCGAGCCGTCTGACTAGCCGAGCCGTCTGACTAGCCGAGCCGTCTGACTCGCCGAGCCGTCTGACTCGCCGAGCCGTCTGACTGGCCGAGCCGAGGAACCGACCTGCTGCCAAATGAACCGTGTTCCCGGCCTCATGAGCGGCACACCTGAGCCGTTTGATGAATGAGTCGTGCTGATTCCGTGCTGGCGTAGCACGCTGCGGTAAAGCCTGTACTGAAGCTTCGCGCTGATGCAGTG
This sequence comes from Chirona hameri, assembly GCA_036785665.1. NCBI lineage: Eukaryota > Metazoa > Arthropoda > Thecostraca > Balanomorpha > Balanidae > Chirona > Chirona hameri. The sequence continues at coordinate 44,615 of JAXIVJ010003349.1, forward strand.
CTGTTTTCACAGCCCTGCTCCCGCGAATGAAAACTGTACGAACGTGCGTCTGACGTTGACCATGCTGAGACTATCGGCTCAATCACCTCCATCCCATTTGCTGACACGAGCTGGAGCGGGCGGTATTTATTTTGACAGCGCACACGCACGTCACTGACCGTGACGTCAGTGTCTGTCCGTCACGCTCGCTCTCACTTCTGCAGGCGGAAGCGTGACAGTGGGGGCCTTCAGTGGTAACGCTCTGCTACCGGCGTGTCAGCTGCTGGCAGCGTGCCCAGGAATGGTGAATTGAATTACTAGCAGGCGATGACCTCGAATAGGAAGTGGCACGAGCTCGCCGGGCTGTTATATTTGGTGCGCCCGGTGTCACGGTCTGTTGCAGGCCTGAGAGTCAAGTGGGTCTATTTATGAGAGTCTATTTACAGTATACATTATGGTACATGGGCTAAAGAAAGTGCCTGTAACTCGTTTTCCGGTTGAGATAAAGAGCTGTGGTTATACTGGATTGGTGCGTGGATCTCATCACCAGTGGATTGCTATTTTAAAGGAAACTATCTAGATTTATCTCATCTTAAAATGCTTCAAGCCCGCTGAGCGTGGAAACAACGTCGATTGAGTCGGTTCTCGACCCTGTTCGACGCCGCAGAAGCGACCTGCACCTCCGGGCGGTCGCCGTTCGGTTTCCCTGACGCCGCCGCAGGAGCGACCTGCACCTCCGGGCGGTCGCCGTTCGGTTTCTCTGGCGACGCCGCAGGAGCGACCTGCACCCCGGGCGGTCGCCGTTCGGTTTCCCTGACGCCGCCGCAGGAGCGACCTGCACCTCCGGGCGGTCGCCGTTCGGTTTCTCTGGCGACGCCGCAGGAGCGACCTGCACCCCGGGCGGTCGCCGTTCGGGTTCTCTGGCGACGCCGCAGGAGCGACCTGCACCCCCGGGCGGTCGCCGTTCGGTTTCCCTGACGCCGCAGGAGCGACCTGCACCCCCGGGCGGTCGCCGTTCGGTTTCTCTGGCGACGCCGCAGGAGCGACCTGCACCCCGGGCGGTCGCCGTTCGGGTTCTCTGGCGACGCCGCAGGAGCGACCTGCACCCCCGGGCGGTCGCCGTTCGGTTTCCCTGACGCCGCAGGAGCGACCTGCACCTCCGGGCGGTCGCCGTTCGGTTTCCCTGACGCCGCAGGAGCGACCTGCACCCCCGGGCGGTCGCCGTTCGGTTTCCCTGACGCCGCAGGAGCGACCTGCACCTCCGGGCGGTCGCCGTTCGGTTTCTCTGGCGACGCCGCAGGAGCGACCTGCACCCCCGGGCGGTCGCCGTTCGGTTTCTCTGGCGACGCCGCAGGAGCGACCTGCACCCCCGGACGGTCGCCGTTCGGTTTCTCTGGCGACGCCGCAGGAGCGACCTGCACCCCCGGGCGGTCGCCGTTCGGTTTCTCTGGCGACGCCGCAGGAGCGACCTGCACCCCCGGGCGGTCGCCGTTCGGTTTCTCTGGCGACGCCGCAGGAGCGACCTGCACCCCCGGGCGGTCGCCGTTCGGTTTCTCTGGCGACGCCGCAGGAGCGACCTGCACCCCCGGGCGGTAGCCGTTCGGTTTCTCTGGCGACGCCGCAGGAGCGACCTGCACCCCCGGGCGGTCGCCGTTCGGTTTCTCTGGCGACGCCGCAGGAGCGACCTGCACCCCCGGGCGGTCGCCGTTCGGTTTCCCTGGCGACCAGCAGCGGTGCAGCCTGGCGTCTGGCGGGCACCTGCATGGCATCACAGATCGTCGAGTTGGAGATTCTCGGCCAGTTCTGCCGTAACATCAGCCGACCAGCGGACGGTGTCGGTGTGTGGCCCGCAGTCGAAATGCTGCGTCCCAATGCTGATCCCACACCAGCCAGAGGTATGCTCAATACTCAACAGTCAAGTGAACTCTCTATCAGCCAGAGGTATGCTCACCACTCAACAGTCCAGTTAATTCTCTATTTCGGCAGGCTACAGTCCTTTTTTAGTTCCTAGTGCTCTGACTTTCTGTTCAGACTCTTCTCATAAATGACGGCTATTATTATCTGATTGGTCACGGCCTGACCTCATGGCTATCCATTCAGAGTCATGTCACCAATCAACCCCGGTCCCTGCTTGCAGGGTCACGGTCACGGCATGCAGGGTCACGGCCTGACCTCATGGCTATCCATTCAGAGTCATGTCACCAATCAACCCCGGTCCCTGCTTGCAGGGTCACGGTCACGGCATGCAGGGTCACGGCCTGACCTCATGGCTATCCATTCAGAGTCATGTCGCCAATCAACCCCGGTCCCTGCTTGCAGGGTCACGGTCACGGCATGCAGGGTCACGGCCTGACCTCATGGCTATCCATTCAGAGTCATGTCGCCAATCAACCCCGGTCCCTGCTTGCAGGGTCACGGTCACGGCATGCAGGGTCACGGCCTGACCTCATGGCTATCCATTCAGGATCATGTCACCAATCACCCCCGGTCCCTGCTTGCAGGGTCACGGTCACGGCATGCAGGGTCACGGCCTGACCTCATGGCTATCCATTCAGGATCATGTCACCAATCACCCCCGGTCCCTGCTTGCAGGGTCACGGTCACGGCATGCAGGGTCACGGCCTGACCTCATGGCTATCCATTCAGGATCATGTCACCAATCAACCCCGGTCCCTGCTTGCGACACCCGATCCAGTCTCCATTGACGATTAGCAACCCTCTCAGGTCCGCCCCGGTTAACGCGTTCGCTTTCTCTGCGTGTTTTGCCCGTCTCCGTGTTTGCTATGAGAGCAGTAGGCCTTGCTGATAGTGGTGACGCGAGCGAGGTGACCCGGTGGCAGCTGATCAGAGGCGTGGGTGATGTGTGCCCGATCTCGAATCCCACGCGCGGTACATTGCAGACCGGCCACCCGGCCAGCCGTCGCCGCATGGTACACTGTCACGCCTGCATTGCTGTGGTTCTGTGGGCTACACAGCTGGTTGGTCACTCGAGCTGCTGTCAAGCGCCGACGCAATGGGGTGTGGCTCTAGTGTGCTTCTCAAGAGCATGCGTGCAAATTGTATGCTTCATGCGCGCTGTTCTGGTTTTGAGTCGTCGTCCAGACCTCGTTTTGATTGCAGCGCTGCAACACGTCTAATGACGCCTTCTGTTTTTGGACATGACCGCGATGGGCGGTATATTTTTGTTCATAGCCTGGTATAGGCTGGCGCTGTTTCTGACTCATTAAGAAAACACATTACGTACCGCTTGACGCAGTCCACCCCGTATGCGGCTGGGAAACTGTTTATAAAGTCAACTCCTGAAGACGCCCTGTGAGAGCCCTGCGTAGCTCGATAGGCCAATTTAGCGGCTAATCTGAATTTCCGCCTGGTTGGGCGGCATAACATGCCTGTGCCTGCAGCGGTCAGCGCGGATTCACCCCAAGGTTACTTTACTAATACCCGGGTTCACCCGGGGTCGGTCAGCGTCGGGTGTGCCGCAGACACTGCGGCCTTGGCTGGTAACGAGTCAATACTCACACTGTAATTACCGACACTGCGGCCTTGGCTGGTAACGAGTCAATACTCACACTGTAATTACCGACACTGCGGCCTTGGCTGGTAACGAGTCAATACTCACACTGTAATTACTGACACTGCGGCCTTGGCTGGTAACGAGTCAATACTCACACTGTAATTACCGACACTGCGGCCTTGGCTGGTAACGAGTCAATACTCACACTGTAATTACCGACACTGCGGCCTTGGCTGGTAACGAGTCAATACTCACACTGTAATTACCGACACTGCGGCCTTGGCTGGTAACGAGTCAATACTCACACTGTAATTACCGACACTGCGGCCTTGGCTGGTAACGAGTCAATACTCACACTAATTGCCGACACTGTGACCTTGGCTGGTAACGAGTCAATACTCACACTGTAATTGCCGACACTGCGGCCTTGGCTGGTAACGAGTCAATACTTACACTGCAATTACCGGGCGATAATGCTGACCGATGGAGACCGATGCACGGCTGCAGACGACCATCACAGGTCAGACTACGACGCAGCCCGGACGGTACGGACCGGCGCTACCTTGCGAGAGGTACCCACGACGCAGCCGGGACGGTACGGACCGGCGATACCTTGCGGGAGGTACCCACGACGCAGCCGGGACGGTACGGACCGGCGCTACCTTGCGGGAGGTACCCACGACGCAGCCGGGACGGTACGGACCGGCGCTACCTTGCGGGAGGTACCCACGACGCAGCCGGGACGGTACGGACCGGCGCTATACGGCTGCCGTTAGATACCGTGAGTCTGATAATGCATGCTGCGCTGAGGCTCGCTGTGACGGAGCTACGGTCACTCTGCGGCTCGCTGTGACGGAGCTACTGTCACACTGAGGCTCGCTCTGACGGAGCTACCGTCACACTGAGGCTCGCTCTGACGGAGCTACTGCGGCTCGCTCTGACGGAGCTACTGCGGCTCGCTCTGACGGAGCTACAGAGCTACGGTCATACTGCAGCCTGTTGTGGCGGAACTACTGTCACTCTGCGGCTCGCTGTGACGGAGCTACTGTCACACTGCGGCTCGCTCTGACGGAACTACCGTCACACTGAGGCTCGCTCTGACGGAGCTACTGCGGCTCGCTCTGACGGAGCTACTGCGGCTCGCTCTGACGGAGCTACAGAGCTACGGTCATACTGCAGCCTGTTGTGGCGGAACTACTGTCACTCTGCGGCTCGCTGTGACGGAGCTACTGTCACACTGCGGCTCGCTCTGACGGAGCTACTGTCATACTACAGCTCGCTCTGACGGAGCTACTGCGGCTCGCTGTGACGGAGCTACTGCGGCTCGCTGTGACGGAGCTACTGTCACACTGAGGCTCGCTCTGACGGAGCTACTGCGGCTCGCTGTGACGGAGCTACTGTCACACTGCGGCTCGCTCTGACGGAGCTACTGCGGCTCGCTCTGACGGAGCTACAGAGCTACGGTCATACTGCAGCCTGTTGTGGCGGAACTACTGTCACTCTGCGGCTCGCTGTGACGGAGCTACTGTCACACTGCGGCTCGCTCTGACGGAGCTACTGTCATACTACAGCTCGCTCTGACGGAGCTACTGCGGCTCGCTGTGACGGAGCTACTGCGGCTCGCTGTGACGGAGCTACTGTCACACTGAGGCTCGCTCTGACGGAGCTACTGCGGCTCGCTGTGACGGAGCTACTGTCACACTGCGGCTCGCTCTGACGGAGCTACTGCGGCTCGCTGTGACGGAGCTACTGTCACACTGAGGCTCGCTCTGACGGAGCTACTGTCATACTACAGCTCGCTCTGACGGAGCTACTGCGGCTCGCTGTGACGGAGCTACTGTCACACTGCGGCTCGCTCTGACGGAGCTACTGTCATACTACAGCTCGCTCTGACGGAGCTACTGCGGCTCGCTGTGACGGAGCTACTGTCACACTGAGGCTCGCTCTGACGGAGCTACTGCGGCTCACTGTGACGGAGCTACTGCGGCTCGCTGTGACGGAGCTACTGTCACTCTGCGGCTCGCTGTGACGGAGCTACTGCGGCTCGCTGTGACGGAGCTACTGTCACACTGAGGCTCGCTCTGACGGAGCTACTGTCACTCTGCGGCTCGCTCTGACGGAGCTACTGCGGCTCGCTGTGACGGAGCTACTGCGGCTCGCTGTGACGGAGCTACTGTCACACTGCGGCTCGCTCTGACGGAGCTACTGTCATGCTACAGCTCGCTCTGACGGAGCTGCTGCGGCTCGCTGTGACGGAGCTACTGTCACACTGAGGCTCGCTCTGACGGAGCTACTGCGGCTCGCTGTGACGGAGCTACTGCGGCTCACTGTGACGGAGCTACTGCGGCTCGCTGTGACGGAGCTACTGCGGCTCGCTGTGATGGAGCTACTGCGGCTCGCTGTGACTGAGCTACTGCGGCTCGCTGTGACGGAGCTACTGCGGCTCGCTGTGATGGAGCTACTGCGGCTCGCTGTGATGGAGCTACTGCGGCTCGCTGTGACGGAGCTACTGCGGCTAGCTGTGACGGAGCTACTGCGGCTCGCTGTGATGGAGCTACTGCGGCTCGCTGTGACTGAGCTACTGCGGCTCGCTGTGACGGAGCTACTGCGGCTAGCTGTGACGGAGCTACTGCGGCTCGCTGTGATGGAGCTACTGCGGCTCGCTGTGACTGAGCTACTGCGGCTCGCTGTGACGGAGCTACTGCGGCTCGCTGTGATGGAGCTACTGCGGCTCGCTGTGACGGAGCTACTGCGGCTCGCTGTGACGGAGCTACTGCGGCTCGCTGTGATGGAGCTACTGCGGCTCGCTGTGATGGAGCTACTGCGGCTCGCTGTGACGGAGCTACAGTCACTCTGCGGCTCGCTCTGACGGAGCTACTGTCACACTGCGGCTCGCTCTGACGGAGCTACTGCGGCTCGCTGTGACGGAGCTACTGTCACTGCGGCTCGCTCTGACGGAGCTACTGTCACACTGCGGCTCGCTCTGACGGAGCTACTGCGGCTCGCTGTGACGGAGCTACTGTCACTCTGCGGATCGCTGTGACGGGGCTACTGCGGCTCGCTGTGACGGAGCTACTGTCACACTGCGGCTCGCTGTGACGGAGCTACTGTCACACTGCGGCTCGCTCTGACGGAGCTACTGCAGCTCGCTGCGTCGGATCTGCACTGTTATTGTGGATCTTTGTTACGCGCCGTAGCTGGCTGTGACACTGTCGTGGCGCTGAGCTTTAACAATACACAAATTAAAACCCTGCAGCGCACCGCTGCGGATATGGGCGAGCACAAGACACCAGTAGTCACCACTGAAACATGACATGGCCCGAATAGGGCACTGCCAAGTACGGCCCGCCATGACAGGTTGTAAGTCAGCCTGGGCTCGGCACCAAGCCCGTCGGAACTGAACTCAGGTCCGACGCTGCAGCTCTCTGACCCGTGTTTGCGAATATAATTGTGACGAGGAGTTTCTGACATATTTGGACTGGTTTTGAAAAATGTCTGGCTGTGACGTGCTTTATATGCCGATGTGACGGGCTGCTGGCCCATCTGCCGGTGCGTGCATATCCAGGCGCTGTGTGGTCCGGGGGCGGGCTGGGTCGGCTGGTGACTGCCAGTGCCGGGTGCCGGGCCCTGCCCCCTCCCTCCCCCTGGGCCCTGTACCGCCACCGAGCGGCCGGCCGCGGCTCCAAAATAGGCGGCGGTGACGTCAGAGGCAGGAGGCGCCGCCACCGCGCCGGCCGTCGCCGCAGCCTGGTCCGGCGGGGTTCGGCGGAGCACGGCTCCACAGTATCACAGGCCACAGCACTACAACACCATGGCACTACAACACCATGTCGCCACAACACCACGGCACCACGGCACCACAACACCACGGCACTACAGCACCACAGCACCACAACACCATGTCGCCACAACACCACGGCACCACGGCACCACAACACCACGGCACTACAACATCACGACACCACGGCACCACGGCACCACAACACCACGGCACCACAACACCACAACACCACAACACCACAGCACCACGACACCATGGCACTACAACATCACGACACCACGGCACCACGGCACCACAACACCACGGCACCACAACACCACAACACCACAACACCACAGCACCACGACACCATGGCACTACAACATCACGACACCACGGCACCACGGCACCACAACACCACGGCACTACAGCACCACAACACCACAACACCACAACACCACAGCACCACGACACCACGGCACTACAACATCACGACACCATGGCGCCACAACACCACGCCACCATGGCACCACGGCACCACGGCGCCAAGAGCGGATCCTGCCGGCCGTTTTTTGTGGGGGGGGGGGGGGCAAACCGTTTTTAGCGGACCTTACCTGTCCCCAATTTCGAATTTCTTCCCGGATTTGGGCCACTTTATTTTGCAACCACATGATTTCTAATGATTTATTTATTTTGCTATACAAAAATATAGCTTTTCGACCTTTTGGGATAGCGAAAAAGGAAAGATGTCAGCTTGCAGTTTGTATTGCTCCGACATTGCCCTACACTGAGCAAAACTATGTCAATTGTCAGTTGTACCCAAGGGCGTCGCCGATAATTTTTGAGTGGAAGGGGGGGGGGGGGGGGGGGGTCGGCTGAAATGCCGAAAAAAATGCATCCTGTTGTTTATGCGTGTATTTAAGCATTTGCAGCATTTTGAATGTGGACTTTCATGTTGAAGTAGGTACTTGTTATTTAGCGCCGCGAAGCGGCGCGAATTTTTTACGGGTTTGCCTGATAAAACCCAGAAACATAGGCGGTAGGCCTTGTAGAGAATAAGAAGCTAAACATGCTAAAAACATAATTTTGATAGGGGGGAGGGGAGGGGAGGGGAGGGGAGGGGAGGGGAGGGGAGGGGAGGGGAGGGGAGGGGAGGGGAGGGGAGGGGAGGGGAGGGGAGGGGAGGGGAGGGGAGGGGAGGGGAGGGGAGGGAAGGGAAGGGAAGGGAAGGGAAGGGAAGGGAAGGGAAGGGAAGGGAAGGGGAGGGGAGGGGAGGGGAGGGGAGGGGAGGGGAGGGGAGGGGAGGGGAGGGGAGGGAAGGGAAGGGAAGGGAAGGGAAGGGAAGGGAAGGGAAGGGAGGGAGGGGAGGGGAGGGGAGGGGAGGGGAGGGAAGGAAGGGAAGGGAAGGGAAGGGAAGGGAAGGGAAGGGAAGGGAAGGGAAGGGAGGGGAAGGGAGGGGAGGGGAGGGGAGGGGAGGGGAGGGGAGGGGAGGGGAGGGGAGGGGAGGGGAGGGAGGGAGGGAGGGAGGGAGGGAGGGAGGGAGGGAGGGAGGGAGGAGGGAGGGAGGGAGGGAGGGAGGGAGGGAGGGAGGGAGGGAGGAAGGGAGGAAGGGAGGAAGGGAGGAAGGGAGGAAGGGAGGAAGGGAGGAAGGGAGGAAGGGAGGAAGGGAGGGGGAGGGGGAGGGAGGGGGAGGGAGGGGGAGGGGGAGGGGAGGGGGCAAAAACTACACATCTTAGAGGTATTTGTGATCCAACACAGCTGTCATGTTTATCAACCGATTTTAACTCAACCAATGGGGATCGATAGATATTTAATTGGAGATTGACATATGACGATGACTTCTGAAAATTCGAAAATCATAGGCGTGTGGAGGTCACTATGGGGGTGAAGTAAATGCGTAATAAAAACATTTGTGTGTTTTTTTTTTTACAAATGAAATGGTGTGTTATTGCGACATTAGACAACACCGTTATACAACTTTTTTTGCCATGGGCGGTACCAGGTTAGTGAAACAAGGGAGGTCAAATAGGAGAGAAAAAATATTAACCGCAGGTAATTTGCTACCCAGCACTATAAATAAGTTACATATCGTAGATAGTTCCTTTTTGCATGTTGTACTTTATCATAGGCGTATCCAGGATCCAAACTGGGGAGGCGCAAGACCTTTTGATAGGTATATTATCCGCTATTATAATACTAACTAGTCAACAGTGACTATTTCACTTACAACTCCAATTTACATTGCTTATCCCCCTTTTTACCCTACCTGGACTTGCCTATTATCTCATAATCGTTCGTAGAGTACCCTGTGGTGCATGTTTCAACCGACAACTGCAGCATGTTATGTCATTGTAGGCCCATGCATCTTAGTTTCCTTCCAATAAAATGACCCTCTTTCTTCCATTTCTGAGCGCGCCTCTGCACAAAAATGACTTCATTCCCTCTCCTGGCCTCATATGTGCATTTATGATTACAAACTAACCGTCTATTACGTCGTAATCGCTGGCATATCATCACCATGCCAGTCACCCCCTTCTCATGTGCCTGAACACGCCCCTGCAACTCTATATGTAATACATTATCGAATAATGGAAGCAGAAACTATTTTTTACATCTTGATAGCTATAAATGCCCCTAACATCGCTCTATTGGCTTCCCGCCAAACATTGAATACTTCCTGGAACCCCCGCCCCCCTTTTTCAAGCCCCTGAAACCGCCTCTGCCATGCAATTTTTCTGATATTTCATTAACATCAACTAATTTGCACTTGTTTCAATCACTGTAAACCGATATAACTCCTTCATACTTGAAACAGTTAGGAAGAAACCGTGAAGATCGCATTTCCGTATTATCGCCAAATGTCGCAGCAGAACCCTCCCCAAAACGTGCCCTGGAACCGCCTCTGTTCAGGTTAAGAACTCAAAATTTTGACTCCATATGTGGAAATATATTTTGAGAAAGGTCCCAAAATTGCATGGGCCTGCTCCCAGCCGTTCTGGAGATATCTGCGAAAAAACATGAAGGGGGGGGGGGGGAAATCCGCCCCCTGTTACAAATAGGGTTAATGGAATTCATTTTCCCATTTTCCAAATTTGTATAAACAATTGCAAAAGTTGTATCATGCCGCGAAGCGACGCGAAATTTTCCGATTTCTGACTGGATAGCTGGATTTTGACTGCTGCAAAGACAATTTTTACGATTTTACGATAAATTGGGAACGCGCGGTGGGGGGGGGATACTTGTATTGAATGCCCCCCAGATTCCTGCGGGGGGGGGGGGGGCATTTGCCCCTGATGCCCCCCCTGGATCCGCCAGTGTTGTAACCTGTCGTTTAGCGATGAGATGTTGACTCAGATATTTAAGTCCGAATGCGAAAAACATATCCGTGTTTTGCTTACATTGACTTTACAACAAGCTGAGTCATTCCTTACTGTTATACTCAGCTGCGTTTTTTGAATGATTTAAGCTGAGTTTGATTGGTCTGCTTGTCCTGACCTCGTGTGTTTCCGTGATTCGTGTTTGCGGAGCGTTTTATTTGTAGGCGGCATACTCGTACGGCACGAGTATACTATGTGCATTTAGCACCTACCTATGTTTCCTGTTCACGCTGGTGATCACAATCCCCTCCATTGATTCACGCAATCCAGGTGTGCTATTAATGCAAACATACACACGTTTATTACAGGCTTCCACTTAAACAAATAACTCCAGGAAAAACGCCGCGGCCTGGTGACGGCCACGGCTTGTTCGGAGGCTATCCTCCGAACGACAGGACCTAATTTGCAGGTAGGTGACGCCTCTTCTCGAGAGGACTGCACCCAGCTGCACTGCATCTTGCTACAGCTCGCGATAGCAGCTGTCTTCGTGTGATTGGTGCTCATTTCAGAACAGCGATTTAACGAGTCGTCGATTTGGATCAGTCAGTGGTAAATTTGTGCTCTCAACTATCGCGTGACAGATGTTTGCTGTCAAGAGTCCTTTTTTTAAGCCCAGTTCAGGACAAGAAGTATTGTCATGAATCAGGCGAAAATATGGGACAGTTTTCCTTCCAAACGGTGCCACTTTTAGCACACGACCAGATTGTTCAGAACATAATTGGTTAGTTATGTAAAGCAAGTGTTCACAACCTCGCAATTCTCTTCGTTCTGTTACAAGAACCCGATCTCGTGAGCAGATAACACGGACAACAATATCAGCAGCAGTGTTCTTTGCTCTTTGACCCCGAGGAACTAGGTACAGAGTATTGTTTTGCCAGGAAAACACGTAATTGCATAAAGTACTCGCTGATTGGCAAGGAAAACTCTTCCTTATCCTGCTCGCATGCGGCGCGGTTTTAGATATGAGCCCTGGTCCATGGCCGCCAGGATCGGGGTGGTGTGGCTGCAGCGGTTCCTAAAACGATACAGATCAGTCACACTCCCGAGTCCCGAGTCCCGCATGAAGAGGAGGGACACATGAACAGCGGTTCCAAGTTTGAAATCTCCCTGGTGAGTTCCCCAGATACTGTCTGTCACGGATGACTTGTATTACATGCGATGTAATGGAACGCAGTTACAATGCAAAAATGTCCCCGGCTTTAGCTAATCATATTCGATCTTCCAACCTGCAATACCCATCCGCCGTGCCGTTTACTTGGTCGTCGTGTTTGGCCTTGTCGCGTTCGGACACATGACTGCGCAGTGTGTTTTGCACTGCCTCAGGAGCGGACTCTGTGTTTGTCGTTATCTGCGGATAAGCTCTGTCCGCTGCCGTCGGACGCGAGCCGAGTCTTTGTCGCGGCGTGACTCATTGTGGCCGTCTTATGTCCGGTGTCGAGAGCCGATCCGGGACAGACAGACAGCTTCACCAGAACATGGAGTTGTGCTGTACCGTGACGCATATCGTTGTTGTGTCCGGCAGTATGACCAACGGTGTCCACCATTTGCCGTCGCAGGTCAGACAGCTGCACGAGGCATCAGCCAGGTGTTACGGCCCATGACTCTCTTTCGTGTCTCCCTCCAGGCAAATTATGAAGCCTGGGTGAACTAACTGCCTGGACACTGGCGGATTAGCGGATGTTCAGCAGTGTTCTTAGAAAACACCAAAACACAAAAAATACACCAAAATATGCAAAAACAAATCGGAAAACAAATCCACAAAATCAATTTTTGTGAATTTGAAAAGTGAATTTCTTAAGCTCGAATACCAAAATAAAGTGACCGGCCCAAATCCGCGGAGAACAAAAATGGGGGTACCTTTTTGTCGCAAAAAGATGCCCCCCCTCTCTCCGGGGGGGGGGGGGGGGCATCTTTTTGCGGCAAAAAGGTACCTCCATTTTTGTTCTCCGCGGATTTGGGCCGGTCACCTTATTTTGGTATTCGAGCTTAAGAAATTCACTTTTCAAATTCACAAAAATTGATTTTGTGGATTTGTTTTCCGATTTGTTTTTGCATATTTTGGTGTCAAAACACACAAAAAACAAATCCGAGATGGCCATTTTGAAGAGAATGTAATTTCCTTTCTTTTGAAGTTTTTAATTTGCAATTTGCTTCAAAACTCTATTTTCTACGATTGTTTAAACATTTATCGTTTTTCCACCAAAAATGGCATGACATGACGTCATCAAAACGTCATTATCTCACAAAATACTACATTAATTTTATTGGAATTTGGTGAAAAGACGTAGAATTGATGCGGTATAAGGTACTGAAAGCTTGATATTGATATCTATCATAGTTTTCAAGTTATGGATAAAATCCGGGAGGGGGGGGGGGCAGATTCTGCCCCCCCTCCCCCTGTGGGGCACGGGTTAAGTGTCACCGGTGCTGCTTGAATTGCATCAGGTGCTCTGTTTTGTCTATCATTGAAAGAAAGGGACACATACAAACTTGAAATTCAATAACTCGGGAGAAGAAGAAAAAACTTCCGTTTTCATGAAGTTTTCTCCTAAGGTCATTGTGTTTCACGTTCAGTGCAGGGAACGCACGGGGGCATACTTGTATTGAATGCCCCTTTCAGATTCCTGTGGGGAGGGGGGGGGGCATTTGCCCCTGATGCCCCCTGGATCCGCCAGTGCCAGCAATTACCGCCATGGAGAGCCTCTGCCAGACACTTACACTTACTGGAATTCATTTTCCCATTTTCCAAATTTTTATAAGCAATTGCGAAAGTTGTGTCCTGGCGCGAAATTTTCCGGTTTTTGACTGTGGATAGCTGGATTTTGCAGCAGTCTGGATTTTGGCTGCTGCAAAGACAATGTTTACGATTTTACGATAAATTGGGAACGCGCGGGGGGGGGGGGGGGGGGGTCATACTTATATTGAATTCCCCCCACCCCAGATTCCTGCGGGGAGGGGCATTTTCCCCTGATGCCCCCCCCCCCCCCCAATGGATCCGCCAGTGTGCCTGGAAACCTCTATCTCCGCGTGTAGCCCCGAGCCGGAAAAGTCGTGCCCAGCAACAGCAGGTTACACTGAACTCGCTCTTGTTCTCAGGCATTGATCTCTATCAAGGCCTGCACTCTCCATGCACCGTTTATGTAGGTATTCCAGACTTTGTGACTTATTCGTGACTTTCGGTACGCGATATTGCAGGGTTTAGGACACGACATGGCACATCATCTCGGGCTGTGCTGTGAGGCTCTGCTCACGAACTGCATCTTTATGGCGGTGGCCTGCCCCGCCACAGACTGTCAGTTTTTGTGTTCAGTTCCGCTAAGCTGTTCTGCTCTTCACGCACCGTGCTGGTATAAGGAGAATCCGCACATTTTGCACTCCAGGCATGCATGCAATCCATTGTGGTACGGGTGACTCATTGTCACTCTGTTCCGGTTGGCCGGGCGGAAGGAAGGAACGTTATAGCGTATCTGCCGCTTTGTTCTGGACGAGCGGAAGGAGGGTTGGCATCAGCGGCCATCGCCACAGGAAAATGTCGCTAGCTGGCCGACTCGTGCCCGTGATCGGCGCGGTCGGAGCAGCCGCTGCTAACACAGCGGCGTGGCGACCCGGTCAGTAGCTGCTGACTGGCGCTGATGACACGGCGGCGTGGCGACTCGGTCATTAGCTGCTGACTGGCGCTGATGACACGGCGGCGTGGCGACGCAGTAATTAGCTGCAGACTGGCGCTGATGACACGGCGGCGTGGAGACCCGGTCATTAGCTGCTGACTGGCGCTGATGACACGGCGGCGTGGCTACCCGGTCATTAGCTGCTGACTGGCGCTGATGACACGGCGGCGTGGCGACCCGGTCATTAGCTGCTGACTGGCGCTGATGACACGGCGGCGTGGCGACGCAGTAATTAGCTGCTGACTGGCGCTGATGACACGGCGGCGTGGCGACCCGGTCATTAGCTGCTGACTGGCGCTGATGACACGGCGGCGTGGCGACGCAGTAATTAGCTGCTGACTGGCGCTGTTGACACGGCGGCGTGGCGACGCAGTAATTAGCTGCTGACTGGCGCTGATGACACGGCGGCGTGGCGACGCAGTAATTAGCTGCTGACTGGCGCTGTTGACACGGCGGCGTGGCGACGCAGTAATTAGCTGCTGACTGGCGCTGATGACACGGCGGCGTGGCGACGCAGTAATTAGCTGCTGACTGGCGCTGATGACACGGCGGCGTGGCGACCCGGTCATTAGCTGCTGACTGGCGCTGTTGACACGGCGGCGTGGCGACCCGGTCATTAGCTGCTGACTGGCGCTGATGACACGGCGGCGTGGCGACCCGGTCATTAGCTGCTGACTGGCGCTGATGACACGGCGGCGTGGCGACCCGGTCATTAGCTGCTGACTGGCGCTGATGACACGGCGGCGTGGCGACGCAGTAATTAGCTGCTGACTGGCGCTGATGACACGGCGGCGTGGCGACCCGGTCATTAGCTGCTGACTGGCGCTGATGACACGGCGGCGTGGCGACGCAGTAATTAGCTGCGGACTGGCGCTGATGACACGGCGGCGTGGCGACCCGGTCATTAGCTGCTGACTGGCGCTGATGACACGGCGGCGTGGCGACCCGGTCATTAGCTGCTGACTGGCGCTGATGACACGGCGGCGTGGCGACGCAGTAATTAGCTGCTGACTGGCGCTGATGACACGGCGGCGTGGCGACGCAGTAATTAGCTGCTGACTGGCGCTGATGACACGGCGGCGTGGCGACGCAGTAATTAGCTGCTGACTGGCGCTGATGACACGGCGGCGTGGCGACGCAGTAATTAGCTGCAGACTGGCGCTGATGACACGGCGGCGTGGCGACCCGGTCATTAGCTGCTGACTGGCACTGATGACACGGCGGCGTGGCGACCCGGTCAGTAGCTGCTGACTGGCGCTGATGACACGGCGGCGTGGCGACGCAGTAATTAGCTGCAGACTGGCGCTGATGACACGGCGGCATGGCGACCCGGTCATTAGCTGCGGACTGGCGGCTGCTCCAGTTCAGGGCGGCGCTGACATGGCCTGCACGGCGGCCAGGGTCCAGATAAGGGGGCGGCAGGGGTCAGCAGGGGTCAGCAAGGTTAGCAGGGGTCGCCGACCGGCACCCATTACCGACCGCTCGTGATGCGCCGGCAGCGGTGTTTTTGCACGGTCTCGGCGCTGGACGATGGATCTGGCCTTCTTTGTCGGCCGTCTGGGTCGTTGTTTGCGGTGGTCGCAGATGGCCGCTATCGATTCTGACGTATCTGGGTCCGACTGACGAGTGGCTCATTGTCAGCCGTGTCAGCGGACGGCAGGCAGATGGCGACGGCCGCTGTCCGCCCGCGGCCGCCCAGTCCAAAGTACGGCGGCCAGTCAGACAGCCAGAGCTTTGTCCGGATCGATCTGCGGCGTTGCTGATGAAATTATGTTTGAAGTTGAAGTATTCGTTCACTCCTTTGCAATGGAATGGAATGTATGGAGCCTTTCACTTCCTTGTGGTGGAGCTGCAGGCCGTCTCCGCATTTAGCCAGCTGTGCGAGCAAATGCACGCCTCGTATGTCCATGTAACCTTCCAGGTTTTTAATTGGTTTTGTTAGCACACGAGCACAACCGCCTGCGCATTGATAGCATCAATTAGTTGCCGTGTTGTCCCACCAGGTTACGCTGACATGAACAGAGCACTGAACACTCAACACTGAACAGTGAGCAGTGAACACTTCAGCTGTACAGCTGGGACGGCCTTATTTACGGAATCCCTCTGTGCCAGTCGGGTCACTGGCGGATTCAGGAGGGGGGCGGCAGCAGCAGGGGTAAAAGCCCCCATCTCACGCTCGACGGGGGCGGCAATAGAAATAAGCCCCCCCCCCCAAAAAAAAAATCCGCTGAAACTGGCGATGCAAAATGGGTACTGACTGCGAAAAATAACTTTTTGCGAACACAAAAAATCGTTATTTTTTGCCTCGTTCGCGTTTCCTCTATTTTGTAGCATTTTGGTAGCAGGAGGGAAAGTGGTGCGTGCATATTTGGAAATGTCGAATACAACATCCAGACCCATCATACTTAAGTAGCCATAAGTCAGCCAAAACTAAAGATATTGCTTTGAAATTCGGTTTGGGTATTGTCTATAGGTACTTCGTTCTCCAATATATATATTCCGTATTTTTTTAACAAATATGTTTGGAAATTTTTATTTTGTGAATTTTTTATCTCCAAAGTTTTCTTCTTCATAAAATCATCAAATATCAAATCATATTAAAACGCCGAAATATATATTGGAAAACCAAGTATGGGTGATGCCCAAACCAGTCTGGTTATTGATTCGACATTGATTGAATCGATTGGAATCGTTCAATCAAAATTCATTGAATCAAAACATAATTGATTCACCACCAGATCTTTTGATTCATGAATGGTGATTGCAGATTGGTTATTGATTCACATTTTTTGGAAGGATGCAATCACGATTCATTTTGGAATATGAATGATTCAGTCACCGTTTGATTCATGGATAACCATTTTGAGAAATGATTCTTTCCGGTTCAAAGAATCCATTTTTTTGTTGTTGATCAAATCACGTTTGACTCACCATTGAAATAGCATTGCACAGTCTTTTTGATTCAATCAGCCTTGTTTCTATGCGGGTTTTTATTCAATCATGATTCATGAATCAATCAATCCGGTGGTGAATCGATTCCTCTTTGATTCAAGGGATTTTGACTGAACGATTCCAATCGATTCAATCAGAGTCGAATCAATAACCAGTCTGGGTGATTGAAATAAAACCCGCATACAATCAAGGCTGATTGAATCAAAAGATTTAATGATTCTTAACGATTCAAGTACACTGGAAATTGTGAAAATACATGCAGTCCCAGTTTATACTGGGACATTCATTTATACTGAAATACTATTGCTGTAGCAATGTTTTAATGATCATATATATGCATGTTTCCATTTTTATTGATTTGACATCAATTCACCTCATATATTTAAAGGTTGAATCAAACGTGAATCGATAAACATATTTATTTTGATTTTTTGGATCAGAAGGAATCAATTCTCAAAATAGCATCCGTGAATCGAACGGTGAAATCATTCAGATTCCAAAATTAATCATGATTGAATCGTTCCAAAAAAGTTTAATCAATGACCAGTCTGGCCCAAACCAAATGTCAAAGCAATACAATACATCTTGAGTGTTGACTGACTTATAGCTCCTAAGTATGATGGATCTGGACTTTATATTCGACATTTCCAAATATGCGTGGCGCGTCTGGCGCTATTTTCGATCTGGAGCGATTCCAACAACCAACGTAAATTACAAAACGTCGCGTTTTGGCGCCAAAGCGGTTAGTGCGGAACAGCGTGCGGGGAACGCATTTCGACAGTATTTGAGGAATTGTGACTGGGACTTGGGTATCGTTGTTTCCCTTTTCCCTGTAAACATGTAGCCAAATATAATTCACAATTTGTGAATGTGTAGGTATTGAGTTAATATTTTTAATTGTCAATGTCATTTTAAATTACTATAGCTTGGGATAGCTACTTTGGCCTCAGGTCATATCCAGAATCAAGTAATTTCAGGAACCAATTTTAAATCTGACACCCATTTTGCACCATGCTTAGGTACCTATCCCGGTGCATTTTATGGGTGAGTAGAGGTTTCATTTTTTTACCTTACCAACTATTCAAGATCAGACTCTGCATGAACTCAGCTACATGAATGTTTGAAAGCGACAGAATAGGTAACATTGGGTTTGTCTGGTTTTTACTACTGGCGGATCCAAGGTGGGGGGCGGGGGCATAAGGGGAAAAGGCCCCCCACAGGAACATGGGCCCTACAAGGATGTCCCCCGCCCCGCGTGTTCCTGCATTGGCTGTAAGAAGTGATAATTAGGGAAAAATTCCCCCCCCCCCCCACCGCCGGTCAACTCCCCCGCTCAACGACTTTCCGCGCTGACGACCCGACTCCACACACCCCCCCCGCCTCTGGTCAACAACTTTTTGCTTTATTAGAAGCGGAGCGAAATTTTAGCCGCCCCCCATTCTGGAACTCTATAGATCCGCCAGTGAGTCGGTTCTGCTCACTGCTCACTGTTCAGCTGTCTGTGTGCATTGATTGTTCAGCCGCCTGGCTGCGCTGCATTGTGCTGTGTGTCGGAGTGCGAGTTATGACGCAGCCTTGAGGTAATCAGCGCCCCATCCACGGCACCATCGCGCCCGTGTGCCGCGCGATCGAACGGCAACTCGGCGTTTATCTGTGATTGGTTACCGCCACATATCGGCAACCTGGCCTTTCAGGAGTGTGCGATCAAACGCACCTGGCGCCTATCGGAGCCTTGAAGCGGTGGAGGTCAGTTTTTTTCGGGCAATCTCGCGGCGTAATGTACGCGCAGTTGCGGTTGCTTTGGGGCCTTCGCGGTCTTGGCGTATCGTATGGGAACTGCGCGAACGTTGGTCGATTGAAGTCCAAGGCGTTTCCGTGTCACGCCGGCCAGCCAGTCGGTACATTCCTTACTGCATGGTTACATTGACGTCTAATCAGTTGTCAGGGTTTAAAGTGCCGCCCATGCAGTCTCCAATATCTAAACAAACATCTAAATGGTAGGTATTTTACCTAAATCCTATGCCACAGTAGGCGAGCTTTTGACCTTTTGACATAACAAAACTTCCTCACCAAGCAAAATACAATATTTTAGCACAAACAAATGTCGAAAAGTGCCGAGGGGCCATGGCCACCTGCCCCATGTTCCTACGCCTATGGTTTTTAGCATCGCTGTGCTTCTTCGGCTTTCGGATTTAAGTATCAGTCCTGTATTATGCGGACTTGAGCTGCGTTTTCCGATAACCACTCCCTCCGCGGAGTCGTCCGCCTATGTTTGACGTGTGCCTGGAGGACGATGATTTGGATAGTGCGTGGCACTGACAATACCCGCTCGGTATGCAATGTGCCTACCCGCTCGGTATGCAATGTGCCCAGTAGCGTACCCAGGATTCACTCCAGGAGGGGTCAATTTTTGCTCAGGGGGCATAAAGTATCCCCACCAAAAATAAACTCACCGGATTTGGCCCACTATATTTTAAAAAGGGCATATTTTCACCATTTTTCTCTTAAAAACAAAACAAAAATTCATTCATTTTTTCGACCGAAGGGGCACGCACAGACCTTCAGGGGGGGGGGGGCATTGCCCCGCCCCCCCCTTGTGCACGCCTATGAATGTGCCTACGCGCTCGGTATACAATGTGCCTTGAGCATTCGTAGTCTCGAGTTATAATTGTGTCCAACTAAATATGTTTGTGGTAGGTAAGATGGGGCAACACCGGGGTAAAACGCCTCACCAAGATATCTCGGAATTTAAAAGATCCCGTGGAAAAATATTTTGCTCTACAAAACAAGCAACATATGGTCAGCTAACTCATAGAATGCGACATAATTTCTGCGGCGCTTTCCAGAGATATAAGTAAAAGTCGGTTTTTGGAGCGTTCTTTTCTCATTTCAGTACTAAAATGGACCAGGAGCATTCTTTCTCTCAACACTTTTCTTCCAGATAATTCAAGCCGACTGAAAGGTCAGAATCTGATGTAGGAGTCTATTGTGTGCAGGAGACACCCAAATTGTGATGTAGGTAGGTATATTGCTCATTTATGATTTCACGCTCGTTTTTTGGTTTGGCTCACTTTGAGTGGAAAACTCAACCTGCTCAAAATTCTGCTCAAAATTGTGCGCAATGTGGTCTTTTTTGACCACATTGCGCACAATTTTGAGCAGAAAACCCGTATTGAAGAGAAAAATTCACAAAGTTGTGGCTGAGTAAGTTATACTCAACTTTTCCCTCTTATTTCTTGAACTTAATAGCCTGTGGAAGGAAACTAAGGGGCAAATAAGCATTAGTATTTAGTGGTTGGCTTTGTTTGGTAGAACTTTCTCTTAAGAGTGGAATATTTTCGTGAAAGTAGGGGGAAAGAGAGAGTGGAAAATTATTCTGGATTGGGCGCCATTCTCCACCCAAATTTCTCAATTCTAGGATGCTGATTGTCATTATACACCATGGATCAGTTACAATAACCATATATGTATACAAGGGCGTAGGCAAGGGGGGGAGGGGGCAAGGGGGCATGTCCCCCCCCCCTGGAGGCCAGGGGCCCCTCTGGCGACCGAGCGAGGGGCCCCTGGGGCCGAAGGCCCTAGTGTTTTTGATGGTGTCAGGCGCCCGCAAAACGCCTTACGTCGCATAAAAGAGCGCCCACGAACCGATAAAAAAATCGTAACGCGAAAAAAATAACAACACTTGATTGTCTGTTAACCCTATTTGTAACAGAGGGGGGGGGGGGGGGGCGGATTCCGCCCCCCCCCTCATGTTTTTCGCAGATATCTCCAGAACGGCTGGGAGCAGGCCCATGACATTTTGGGACTTTTCATAGAATTGAATACCGCATTTGGAGTCAAAATTTTAAGTTCTTAACCTGAACAGAGGCGGTTCCAGGGTACAGTTTTGGGTGGGTTCGGAGGCGATATTTGGCGATAATACGGAAATGCGATCTTCACGGTTTCTTCCTAACTGCCTCAAGTATGAAGGAGTTACATCGGTTCACGGTGATTGCAACAAGTGAAAATTAGTTGATGTTAATGAAATATCATAAAAATTCCATGGCAGAGGCAGTTTCAGGAGCTTGAAGGGGGGGGGGGGGGGGTTCAGGAAGTATTCAATGCTTGGCAGGAAGCAAATAGAGCAATGTAAGGGGCATTTATAGTTAGCAAGATGTAAAAGATAGCTTCTGCTTCCATTATTTGCATAATTTATTACATATAGAGTTTCAGGGGCGTGTTCAGGCACATGAAAAGGGGGTGACTGACTTGGTGATGGCGATATGCCAGCGATAACGGTGCAATAGACGGTTAGCTTATAATGATATATGCACATATGAGGCCAGAAAAAGGAATCAAGTCATTTTTTTTTGGCAGAGGCGCGCTCAGGAATGGAAGAATGGGGGTCATATTATTGCAAGGAAACTAAGAGGCATGGGCGTACAATGACATAACATACTGTAGTTTTCGGATGAAACACGCACCACAGGCTACTTTACGAACGATTATAAGATAATAGGCGAGTCCAGGTAGGGTAAAAGGGGGGTAAGTAATGTTAATTGAAGTTGTAAGTGAAATAGTCACTGTTGACTAGTTAGTGTCATAATAGCGGATAATATACTTATCAAAAGGTATTGAGCCGCCCCAGTTTGTATCCTGGATACGCCTATGATGAAGTACAACATGCAAAAAGGAACTATCTACGACCAGTAACATATGTATAGTGCTGAGTAGCAACTTGTCTGCGGTTAATATTTTTTTCCAATTTTACCCCCCTTTTCACTAACCTGGTACCGCCTATGGCAAAAAATATGATTTTTTACTGTTTTGTCTAATGTCACAATCACATACCATTTCATTTATTAAAAAAACATCAAAAAATGGTTTTATTACGCATATACTTCACCCCCATATTGAGTGACCTGCACACGCCTATGATTTTTGAATTTTCAAACGCCACTATCATATATCAATTTCCAATTCAATATCTATCGATTCGTATTAATTGTGTTAAAATCGGTCGATACACATGAAAGCTATGTTGGATCAAAAATACCACTAATTTTTTTGGTTTCCCCCCCCCCCCCCCTCCCTGCTGCCCCCCCCTATCAAAAATTTATATTTTTTTCATTTAGAAATGTAGATCGTGTTGAGGGGAACCAAACGCCGTTTCATTTGTGAAAATCGGACGGGTAGATCTCAAGATCTCCGGGGGGGTGGCGGAATCCCCCCCCCCCCTGTTACAAAATACAAAAATTACAAAACAACGATTAAAGGGCCCCTAGCCAGGAGCCTGTTACAAATAGTTAAAGGCATGTATATGTAAATACGTGCAAAATGGGCCCCAGCCAGAGTGGATAGGGCCCTTTACCAGCTTTTAAAGGGCCATACCGATCTGCAGAGGGCCCCTGTCGGCATTTAGAGGGCCCCTTCCGTTTGTAGAGGGGCCTCTGCCGGCCTGTATAGGGCCCTGTCGATCTGGAGAGGGTCCCTACCGATCTGGAGAGGGCCCTCTGCCGGTCTTTAGAGGGCCCTGTCGATCGTAGATCGCCCTGCCAATCTGTAGAGGGCCTCTGTCGGCATTTAGAGGGCCCTGCCGACCTGTAGAGGGCCCTCTTCCAGGCTGCCGATCTGCAGAGTGTCCCAGCCAATCTGTAGAGGGCCCTCTGCTGGCCTTTAGAGGGCCCTGGCGATCTGTAGAGGGTCCTCTGCCCGCCTTCAGAGGGCCCTTCCAGCATGTAGAGGGCCTGCCGATCTGCAGAGGGCCCCTCTCGGCATTTAGATAGCCCCTTCCGGTTGTAGAGGCCCTCTGCCGGCCTTTATAGGGCCCTGCTAATCTGTAAAGGGTCCCTGCCGATCTGGAGAGGGCCCTCTGCCGGTCTTTAGAGGGCCCTGCCGATCTGTAGATCGCCCTGCCAATCTGTGGCGGGCCTCTTCCGGCATTTAGAGGGCCCTGCCGACCTGTAGAGGGCCCTCTTCCAGCATTTAGGGGCCCTGTCGATCTGCAGTACCCCAGACAATCTATAGAGGGCCCTCTGTCGGCCTTTAGAGGGCCTGCCGATCTGTAGAGGGCCCTCTGCCCGCCTTTGGAGGGCCCTTCAAGCATGCAGAGGGCCTGTCAATCTGAAGAGAGCCCCCTGTTGGCATTCATATGGCCCCTTCTGGTTGTAGAGGGCCCTCTGCCGGCCCTTATAGGGCCCTGCCAATCTGTTGAGGGTCCCTGCCGATCTGGAAAGGGCCCTCTGCCGGTCTTTAGAGGGCCCTGCGGATCCGTAGATCACCCTGCCAATCCGTAGAGGGCCTCTGTCGGCATTTAGAGGGCCCTGTCGACCTGTAGAGGGCCCTCTTCCAGCCTTTAGAGGCCCTGTCGATCTCCAGAGTGTCCCAGCCAATCTGTAGAGGGCCCTCTGCTGGCCTTTAAAGGTCCCTGCCGATCTGCAGAGGGCCCTCTGCCCGCCTTTAGAGGGCCCTTCCAGCATGCAGAGGGCATGCCGATCTGCAGAGGGCCCCTTGTCGGCATTGATATGACCCATTCCGGCTGTAGAGGGGCCTCTGTCGGCCTTTATAGGGTCTTGCCGATCTGGAGAGGGCCCTCTGTCGGTCTTTAGAGGGCACTCCCGATCTGTATATCGCCCTGCCAATCTGTAGAGGGCCTCTGCCGGCATTTAGAGGGCCCTGCCGATCTGTAGAGGGCCCTCTTCCAGCCTGTAGAGGCCCTGTCGATCTGCAGAGTGCCCAGCCAATCTATAGAGGGCCCCTGCCGGCTTTTAGAGGGCCCTGCCTATCTGTAGAGGGCCCTCTGCCCGCATTTAGAGGGCCATTCCAGCATGTAGATGGCCTGCTGATCTGCATAGGGCCCCCTGTCGGCATTTAAACGGCCCCTTCCTGTTGTAAGAGGGCCCTCTGCCAGCCTTTATAGGACCCTGCCAATCTGTACAGGGTCCCTGCTTATCTGGAGAGGGCCCTCTGCCGGTCTTCAGAGGGTCCTACCGATCTGTAGATCGCCATGCCAATCTGTAGAGGGCCTCTTCCGGCATTTAGAGGGCCCTGCCGACCTGGAGAGGGCCCTCTTCCAGCCTTTAGGGGCCCTGTCGTTCTGCAGAGTGCCCCAGACAATCTATACAGGGCCCTCTGCCGGCCTTTAGCGGACCCTGCCGATCTGTAGATCGCCTTGCCTGCCTGCCGGTCTTTAGAGGGCCTCTACCGGCATTTAGAGGGCCCCGCCGACCTGTAGACGGCCCTCTTCCAGTCTTTAGGGGGCCTGTCGATCTGCAGAGTGTCCCAGCCAATCTGTAGAGTGAGCGTAGAGGGCCCTCTGCCGGCCTTTAGAGGGCCCTGCCGAGCTGCAGATGGCCATCTGCCGGCCTTTAGAGGCCCTGCCGATCTGTAGAGGATGGCCTGTATAGGGTCCTGTGGTGGTAGAGGTGGTCTGCCGCTCGAGCGCCGGTGAGGCTCTCGAAGGGAGACCAGTGAAAGTTCTCATTGTTTTTCAGTGTATGCTAGTAACGTCTGAGAGGTGTACAAGGCTTTGGTAATGTAGGCTTTGACTTTGACTCGAACTCGGGCTGCCACTATCAGGAAAGGTCAGAAGCCCAGCGCTCTCCCACTGAGCTACAGGGGCGGATAAATCGCTCGTTTCCGCACTATCGAAGGCTTTTTAATGTTAGTGTCATAATTCCTACCCCCGAATCTAGATCACTGCACAATAATTTCGATGGGGCGGATTATTAATGCATTGTACTGCAATAGAAGTTGCTGTGAGGATAAATACAGCTTGGATATTCCGATAACTCCTATATATTACGGCTTATCACACATATTACACTATATATATATGACTATTCCATTTACGATTTTCATCTACAAGAACTCCTAAGTATTTAATGCATGGGTTTATCGTGATTCGTGTATCATTTAATACTATGTCAAGATCTTGTCCCGTCACTGATCTTTAATAGATTTGATAATTTGTCTTTGATGCATTTAGTGATAATATATTTACATGGAACAACTCGTTATTTTTGGAATTAATTCATTAATCTATATTTGCAGCTCTTCAACATTTCTAGCTTGAATACAAATTGCCGTATATCATCAGCAAATAAGTAAAAGGTGCCTATTTCTGTTGTATTGCTGTCATTCATATAGAGAATACATAAAAGAGGACCTAAAATTGAACCTTGTGGGACGCCAATTTTCATCATTTGTTTCTTAGATGCAACCTCATCTATTATTGCCATTTTATGCCTCTTATTAATATATGACTACCGTGTTGTAGAAACCCCTCGTATCACAATGCGGTGTATTTTTTTTCAAGAGAATTGCCAAGCAAACTGTATCCAAAGCTTTCTGTAAATCAAGGTGGAGCATGTCATTTCGTTATTTTGTAGATATTTTGTAAACTTCATCGTACATTTGAACAATCGGCATGTACGTACTGTGTTTCCTGAATCCGAATTGAAGAAGATTAAGGATAATATTTGCATTAACACGCGCCCCGCTGTAGGTGGCAGAATCTGCCCCCCCCCTCCCGGATTTTCTCAATAACTTGAAAACAATGCTTATGCTGCATCAATTCTACGTCTTATCACAACATTTCAATGCAAATGGTGGATTACTTTGGGAGATAATGGCGTTTTAATCACGTCATGTCATGTAATTTTGGTGGAAAGACAATACATGGTTGAAACATCATAGAAATTCGAGTTTTGAAGAAAATTGCAAGTAAAAAATAAAAAAAAGGAAATGACTAAATATTAAAAATGATTATCTCGGATTTTCGCAAATTTGTGTTTTTCACTCCCAAAAATAAAAAATACACTTGTTTTTCGTGGTCTAAATCCTATTTTTCGTTGTTTTACAACATACAACGCACTGTACTGTTTTAATGATGTGGGCCCCCCTTGGCTACGAGGGCCCCTCTGGTCCCATTTGCCCCCTCCCCCTGGGCGAAATTCTCCCTACGCCCCTGTATGTATATGTGTGTGTGCATCTGGTCGTACAGCCAGATACAAGGGTGTAGCTTCTCCAGAAAAGTCAGGGGTGGGGGCTGAGGGGGGAAAATCGCTTAAATACCATGCAAATTAAAAAAAATACAGATTTCTCCCTGGATTTGACCCACTTTCTCGTCCAAGTGGGGGGGGGGGGGGGGGCGGGGGTGAAGCCACTCAACTGAATAGGATCCTGTAACATCCCTGGCCTATAACTTGCACAGAACAGTTAAAATGTGCATCTCGCCAACAATGATCACCTGTTCTTGTTTAAACTTACCCCCCCCCCCCTCCCAGTGGCCGTTCTTTGCCTCGACTGGGGGGGGGGGGGGCAGGAGCGTGACTGCGGGGGTTTGCCCCCGCATTTAACATGTTCGACGAGTCCCTGCGTTGAATAATACGCAGTATGACCTCTTTCTAACATGTGGTGACCTTCAAATAAGGTAAATGTCAAGGTCAAGGCTAGGTTGCCAATTGTGGCCTATGTGTCGATTTGACATATTACAACTTGTTTGGTTGCGAGGAATTCGATTGTGCTTAAATAACGCCTGATCGTCAATGAAAACTTTTGAATTAATTTTAATTTGAATGTCGAATAGCAACTGCATCATAACTTCCTTCTCGGTGTAAAGAAACCCCGAAAATGTCTCAGTTTGCTTTATATTCATCAACGATCGCGCAATTATTTTAATACCAATGAATTCCTATCTTCAAAACAAGTTCAAAGATATATAATATCGCCGTGTAGGTCAAATTTAGAAAGGTGGCCTTTCTTACGCCGTGACCTTGACCTTAGGTCAAGGTCTTCAAATGTCAGAACGAGGTCATGCTGCGCAGCATTCAACGCTTCTTGATGATAACAACAAAATGACGTTTACCGTGCCCTTCTAGCCTTATTCAGTAAAAAGTTATTGTCGAATCACTTATTTGTATATAAAATTGCATCTAAAATGCCAAATTTGAGATATTTGGAGGCAGATATTCATCAATTTTATTTTTGCACTTATACACGTCCTTACACGTAAGAATAGCATAGCGAAAAATTAGAAACACGTTTGATAGACGATAGTACGATAGTACAAATAATCGAGCTTTGCTGCGTGGTCGTATTCCGCATCACAAGGCGGGAAGGGTGTTGTAGTGAGCGTTACTTAGCAGTTAGCATGGCCAGAAGTCACTTTGTGTTTATACGATAGAAACAAAAAATGCATTACTCTTTGTATTTGAAAAGGTCTATTGTGGTCTGTGGATTCGAATACCAAAACAATGTGATCAACCCTGAACCCAAGTCCGCAAAAGGGGAAAAAATGGGGATAACTTTTAGGTCATTTGGAGGCCCCTGGGCCCTGGGGCTCAGGAACCGGAAGGCCCCAGTGAAATTACCCCCCCCCCCCCTTATTGGGAGGCTGGACCCGCCAGTGCTGTTGTGACGGCGGCTGATGATGCATGATTTCTGTTATCACCGCCTTCAGAGGTGTACTGATCTAACTTCCTGTTATCACCGCATTCAGAGGTGTACTGATCTAACTTCCTGTTATCACCGCCTTCAGAGGTGTACTGATTTAACTTCCTGTTATCACCGCCTTCAGAGGTGTACTGAGCTAACTTCCTGTTATCACCGCCTTCAGATGTGTACTGATCTAACTTCCTGTTATTACCGCCTTCAGAGGTGTACTGATCTAACTTCCTGTTATCACCGCCTTCAGAGGTGTACTGATTAACTTCCTATTATCACCGCCTTCAGAGGTGCACTGATCTGACTTCCTGTTATCACCGCCTTCAGAGGTGTACTAATCTAACTTCCTGTTATCACCGCCTTCAGAGGTGCACTGATTCCTCTGTGCACCTCTAATCTAACTTCCTGTTATCATCGCCTTCAGAGGTGTACTGATCTAACTTCCTGTTATCACCGCCTTCAGATGTGTACTGATCTAACTTCCTGTTATCACCGCCTTCAGAGGTGCACTGATCTAACTTCCTGTTATCACCGCCTTCAGAGGTGTACTGATCTAACTTCCTGTTATCACCGCCTTCAGAGGTGTACTGATCTAACTTCCTGTTATCACCGCCTTCAGAGGTGTACTGATCTAACTTCCTGTTATCACCGCCTTCAGAGGTGTACTGATCTAACTTCCTGTTATCACCGCCTTCAGAGGTGTACAGACGTACTGATCTAACTTCCTGTTATCACCGCCTTCAGAGGTGCACTGATCTAACTTCCTGTTATCACCGCCTTCAGAGGTGCACTGATCTAACTTCCTGTTATCACCGCCTTCAGAGGTGCACTGATCTAACTTCCTGTTATCACCGCCTTCAGAGGTGTACTGGTCTAACTTCCTGTTATCACCGCCTTCAGAGGTGCACTGATCTAACTTCCTGTTATCACCGCCTTCAGAGGTGTACTGATCTAACTTCCTGTTATCACCGCCTTCAGATGTGTACTGATCTAACTTCCTGTTATCACCGCCTTCAGAGGTGCACTGATCTAACTTCCTGTTATCACCGCCTTCAGAGGTGTACTGATCTAACTTCCTGTTATCACCGCCTTCAGAGGTGTACTGATCTAACTTCCTGTTATCACCGCCTTCAGAGGTGTACTGATCTAACTTCCTGTTATCACCGCCTTCAGAGGTGTGCTGATCTAACTTCCTGTTATCACCGCCTTCAGAGGTGTACTGATCTAACTTCCTGTTATCACCGCCTTCAGAGGTGTACTGATCTAACTTCCTGTTATCACCGCCTTCAGAGGTGTACAGACGTACTGATCTAACTTCCTGTTATCACCGCCTTCAGAGGTGTACTGAGCTAACTTCCTGTTATCACCGCCTTCAGAGGTGCACTGATCTAACTTCCCGTTATCACCGCCTTCAGAGGTGCACTGATCTAACTTCATGTTATCACCGCCTTCAGAGGTGTACTGGTCTAACTTCCTGTTATCACCGCCTTCAGAGGTGTACTGATCTAACTTCCTGTTATCACCGCCTTCAGAGGTGTACTGATTAACTTCCTATTATCACCGCCTTCAGAGGTGTACTGATATAACTTCCTGTTATCACCGCCTTCAGAGGTGTACTGATCTAACTTCCTGTTATCACCGCCTTCAGAGGTGTACTGATCTAACTTCATGTTATCACCGCCTTCAGAGGGGTACTGATCTAACTTCCTGTTAACACCGCCTTCAGAGATGTACTGATAAACTTCCTGTTATCACTGCCTTCAGAGGTGTACTGATATAACTTCCTGTTATCACCGCCTTCAGAGGTGTACTGATCTAACTTCCTGTTATCACCGCCTTCAGAGGTGTACTGATCTAACTTACTGTTATCACCGCCTTCAGAGGTGTACTGATCTAACTTCCAGTTATCACCGCATTCAGAGGTGTACTGATCTAACTTCCTGTTATCACCGCCTTCAGAGGTGTACTGATCTAACTTCCAGTTATCACCGCATTCAGAGGTGTACTGATCTAACTTCCTGTTATCACCGCCTTCAGAGGTGTACTGATCTAACTTCCTGTTATCACCGCCTTCAGAGGTGTACTGATCTAACTTCCTGTTATCACCGCTTTCAGAGGTGTACAGACGTACTGATCTAACTTCCTGTTATCACCGCCTTCAGAGGTGTACTGAGCTAACTTCCTGTTATCACCGCCTTCAGAGGTGCACTGATCTAACTTCCCGTTATCACCGCCTTCAGAGGTGCACTGATCTAACTTCATGTTATCACCGCCTTCAGAGGTGTACTGGTCTAACTTCCTGTTATCACCGCCTTCAGAGGTGTACTGATCTAACTTCCTGTTATCACCGCCTTCAGAGGTGTACTGATTAACTTCCTATTATCACCGCCTTCAGAGGTGTACTGATATAACTTCCTGTTATCACCGCCTTCAGAGGTGTACTGATCTAACTTCCTGTTATCACCGCCTTCAGAGGTGTACTGATCTAACTTCATGTTATCACCGCCTTCAGAGGGGTACTGATCTAACTTCCTGTTAACACCGCCTTCAGAGATGTACTGATAAACTTCCTGTTATCACTGCCTTCAGAGGTGTACTGATATAACTTCCTGTTATCACCGCCTTCAGAGGTGTACTGATCTAACTTCCTGTTATCACCGCCTTCAGAGGTGTACTGATCTAACTTACTGTTATCACCGCCTTCAGAGGTGTACTGATCTAACTTCCAGTTATCACCGCATTCAGAGGTGTACTGATCTAACTTCCTGTTATCACCGCCTTCAGAGGTGTACTGATCTAACTTCCAGTTATCACCGCATTCAGAGGTGTACTGATCTAACTTCCTGTTATCACCGCCTTCAGAGGTGTACTGATCTAACTTACTGTTATCACCGCCTTCAGAGGTGTACTGATCTAACTTCCAGTTATCACCGCATTCAGAGGTGTACTGATCTAACTTCCTGTTATCACCGCCTTCAGAGGTGTACTGATCTAACTTC
Organism: Chirona hameri; assembly: GCA_036785665.1. Lineage (NCBI taxonomy): Eukaryota > Metazoa > Arthropoda > Thecostraca > Balanomorpha > Balanidae > Chirona > Chirona hameri. Next base: position 75,289 of record JAXIVJ010003349.1, read on the forward strand.
CTGTTATCACCGCCTTCAGAGGTGTACTGATCTAACTTCCTGTTATCACCGCCTTCAGAGGTGTACTGATTAACTTCCTATTATCACCGCCTTCAGAGGTGTACTGATCTAACTTCCTGTTATCACCGCCTTCAGAGGTGTACTGATTAACTTCCTATTATCACCGCCTTCAGAGGTGTACTGATCTAACTTCCTGTTATTACCGCATGCAGAGGTGTACTGATCTAACGGTTAATTAGCCCCCCCCCCCCCCCCCCATACTGGGAGGCTGGATCCGCCAGTGATGTTGATCCGCCAGTGACTGTTATCACCGCCTTCAGAGGCCTAACTTCAGGATCTAACGGTTAATTAGCCCCCCCCCATACTGGGAGGCTGGACCCGCCAGTGATGTTGATCCGCCAGTGACTGTTATCACCGCCTTCAGAGGCCTAACTTCAGGATCTAACGGTTAATTAGCCCCCCCCCCCCTACTGGGAGGCTGGACCCGCCAGTGATGTTGATCCGCCTTCAGAGGCCTAACTTCAGGATCTAACGGTTAATTAGCCCCCCCCCCCCCCCCATACTGGGAGGCTGGATCCGTACTGATCTAACGGTTTCATTGTCAGAGCTGGCTCGAAGGCTGGTAAACCCCACCCCTGGTAGCGATTTGTAGTCTGTGCTACTGTTGTCACGGCTATGTATCACCACCCAGGCTGAGCTATTTCTGGTGACATTGACGGATATCAGGTCATGGCGCAGCCAGAGCATCCAGTTCGGCGTTCCACAAAAACCGCGGCCCACAATGGCGTCCGCCTGCCGCGGTGACAGCGCCCAGCGGCCTCAAGTGTATCTGCCGAGCGCGCGGCCGTTAGCCCTACCCCGGCGGCGTGACTCCGCGGCAGAGGGTAGACCCACACGGCCGTATTGACAGTGATTTGGAAGCACCGCGTGCGCCGAAACTGACGGGGTCGTGACGCCGGGCACGGCAAATGTTTGTGTTTTCTATTTCTGGTGGAATGCAATTGTTTTGTTTTCCATTTTCGTCCGGAAGCAAGTGAGCTGTTTGGCAATGCAAGCGCATTTCTGCTGTCTCCGCTGCAGTTACTAAATGACGTCAGCGGCATCCACCGTTCCAAGGGCAACCGGGGTGCATTGGGTGGAGTTCATTTATAAACTCGCTAGGAGGCGGACTTTGCCAATTTTCGTTGGGAATAGTAAACAGGTGTTGTATCCGGAAGCGATGATTGCGTTGTTGGGCTGTGTTGTGGATGTGAGGAACCCCGTTTACCCGGTTTCATGTCTGATCAGCGGGTTCATTTGAAAATAGATCCAGAGATAGTTCGGAATAGAATCCATCTCTGAATTTGTGACCCATCTCGCAGTGTCTGTTCGGCTACTTGGCTGGCTGTCCGTGTTTGCAGACCGGTCTTCCCGGCTGGGGAAGAGCAGCCCCGCGAGCCTGCCCTAGGTGGGTGCCATGACTTGACCCCGACCAGTGACCAGCCACCCTGTCATGGGATGACCAGCTGGGGAAGAGCAGCCCCGCGAGCCTGCCCTAGGTGGGTGCCATGACCTGACCACTGACCAGTGACCAGCCACCCTGTCATGGGATGACCAGGCCGGGAAGAGCAGCCCCGCGAACCTGCTCTAGGCGGGTGCCATAACCTGACCCTGACCACTGACCAGTGACCAGCCACCCTGTCATGGGATGACCAGCTGGGGAAGAGCAGCCCCGCGAGCCTGCCCTAGGTGGGTGCCATGACCTGACCACTGACCAGTGACCAGCCACCCTGTCATGGGATGACCAGGCCGGGAAGAGCAGCCCCGCGAGCCTGCTCTAGGTGGGTGCCATGACCTGACCCTGACCAGTGACCAGTGACCAGTGACCAGTGACCAGTGACCAGTGACCAGTGACCAGTGACCAGTGACCAGTGACCAGTGACCAGTGACCAGCCACCCTGTCATAGGATGACCAGTGACCAGTGACCAGTGACCAGCCACCCTGTCATGGGATGACCAGGCCGGGACAGACCACTGCAGAGATGGAAAATCATGAAACTGTTTCACTTCCCAGCACAATCAATGCATGTTTTAAAAAGCAACGCAGTGTTTTGGTTATTGAAGCTGCAGTGACGATGATCGTCCAGAAAACAACGTCTGTGGATCGTTAAACGTGGGATGGAATTAATTATTCCCAGAGCTCTCATACCTGGTCCTATTTTTATATTATTTCGTTTCACCATGTTCACCACCTCGGTTCCGTCGGTGCCTGCGGCGTGTTTTGGTTGGATGACTAACTGGGCCGGACTGCCGGCGGCTGTTTCCGATTGCCACCACCGGAGGCGCTGCGGTCGCCGCCGGCGGACGGCAGGCAATAATTGTCCGCTCCCGGACTCCGGTCCAGGGGCGATACTCAGGACCCACCCAGGAAATGCCGACGATAACGCCTTCCGTCCCAACACTGGGGTGCGCAGTGCGCACCTCCCGCTGAGCCCGGTGGACTCAACACGTGTGAGGTTGAGGTCATGCGTGACACATGACACATGAGTTCATGCGTCGTGTCCCGCGGTGGGGAGCCCGCTCCGGTTCTCGGTACCACTCGGTGGCCGTACGACTGTGGATTTCCGTTCTTCACTCTCTTTGTCCCGGGCTTCCTGGACTTTGCACGGGTAGTCCGCCAATTGTGTGAAACATCCCAGCGCGCCTATAGTTGCACCACTAACTAGTGTCTTGTAGGAAAATTGCGGATAGTTTACACAGAATGTGACCTCAAACAAATAAGCGGAACTTCGATTCCCAAGAATATAGCAGTACTTACCCGGAGAGAAACGATGACTTGCGGTTTACCTGTGATTTGTGTTGCACATTGAGCTCAGTCTGCTCGACGGTGCTTTACCGTCAGGCATGGATTTGATGGCAGATGACACTGAGGTTCATGCATCACTCAATAATTTTTAACTCCATTGAAATGGAGATATTTGGCTGGATACCTTGCAATACGTTTTCTGATGCATTAGATGTAAGCTGTTGTCATGAGACAGCAACAGGCTTGCCAGCCGTCTGGCCGTTTCCGTGACTGGCAGCTCCCTATCTCGGCTTGCCAGCCGTCTGGCCGTTTCCGGGTCTGGCAACTCCCTATCTCGGCACATGGGCATCAGCGGCGGCCCATCCGGGCCGTGGTGGGCCGTGATCCGGGACGTGGTGTGATGGAGTGACGTGATGGAGGAAGTCCGGACCGCGACTCCCGGCCCGGCTTGGCTGGCACTATCAGTGCCGCCGCGCCGCCTCAGGCTCCGTCCTCCGTTGGCTAGTTATGACAATGTGGGCTCAGACTGCTCTGTCTGCTCTGTCTGCTGACTGCTCAGACTGCTCTGTCTGCTGACTGCTCAGACTGCTCTGTCTGCTGACTGCTCAGACTGCTCTGTCTGTTGACTGCTCAGACTGCTCAGGCTGCTCTGTCTGCTGACTGCTCAGACTGCTCTGTCTGCTGACTGCTCAGACTGCTCAGACTGCTCTGTCTGCTGACTGCTCAGACTGCTCAGACTGATCTGTCTGCTGACTGCTCAGACTGCTCTGTCTGCTGACTGCTCAGACTGCTCTGTCTGCTGACTGCTCAGGCTGCTCTGTCTGCTGACTGCTCAGACTGATCTGTCTGCTGACTGCTCAGACTGCTCTGTCTGCTGACTGCTCAGACTGCTCAGACTGATCTGTCTGCTGACTGCTCAGACTGCTCTGTCTGCTGACTGCTCAGACTGCTCTGTCTGCTGACTGCTCAGACTGCTCTGTCTGCTGACTGCTCAGACTGCTCTGTCTGCTGACTGCTCAGACTGCTCAGACTGATCTGTCTGCTGACTGCTCAGACTGCTCAGACTGATCTGTCTGCTGACTGCTCAGACTGCTCAGACTGCTCTGTCTGCTGACTGCTCAGGCTGCTCTGTCTGCTGACTGCTCAGACTGCTCTGTCTGCTGACTGCTCAGACTACTCTGTCTGCTGACTGCTCAGACTGCTCTGTCTGCTGACTGCTCAGACTGCTCTGTCTGCTGACTGTTCAGACTGATCTGTCTGCTGACTGCTCAGACTGCTCTGTCTGCTGACTGCTCAGACTGCTCTGTCTGCTGACTGCTCAGACTGCTCTGTCTGCTGACTGCTCAGACTGCTCTGTCTGCTGACTGCTCAGACTGCTCAGGCTGCTCTGTCTGCTGACTGCTCAGGCTGCTCAGACTGATCTGTCTGCTGACTGCTCAGACTGCTCTGTCTGCTGACTGCTCAGAATGCTCAGGCTGCTCTGTCTGCTGACTGCTCAGACTGCTCAGGCTGCTCTGTCTGCAGACTGCTCAGACTGCTCAGGCTGCTCTGTATGCTGACTGCTCAGACTGCTCTGGCTGCTCTGTCTGCAGACTGCTCAGACTGCTCTGTCTGCTGACTGCTCAGACTGCTCAGACTGCTGACTGCTCAGACTGTTCTGTCTGCTCTGTCTGCTGACTGCTCAGACTGTTCTGTCTGCTGACTGCTCAGACTGCTCTGTCTGCTGACTGCTCAGACTGCTCTGTCTGCTGACTGTTCAGACTGCTCTGTCTGCTCTGTCTGCTGACTGCTCAGACTGCTCTGTCTGCTCTGTCTGCTGACTGCTCAGACTGCTCAGACTGCTGACTGATCAGACTGTTCTGTCTGCTCTGTCTGCTGACTGTTCAGACTGTTCTGTCTGCTGACTGCTCAGACTGCTCTGTCTGCTGACTGCTCAGACTGTTCTGTCTGCTGACTGATCAGACTGCTCTGTCTGCTGACTGCTCAGACTGCTCTGTCTGCTGACTGTTCAGACTGCTCTGTCTGCTGACTGCTCAGACTGCTCAGACTGCTGACTGCTCAGACTGCTCTGTCTGCTGACTGCTCAGACTGTTCTGTCTGCTCTGTCTGCTGACTGCTCAGACTGCTCTGTCTGCTGACTGCTCAGACTGTTCTGTCTGCTCTGTCTGCTGACTGCTCAGACTGTTCTGTCTGCTGACTGCTCAGACTGCTCAGACTGCTCAGGCTGCTCTGTCTGCTCGGTCTGCTGACTGCTCAGACTGCTCTGTCTGCTGACTGCTCAGACTGCTCTGTCTGCTGACTGCTCAGACTGCTCAGGCTGCTCTGTCTGCTGACTGCTCAGACTGTTCTGTCTGCTGACTGCTCAGACTGCTCAGACTGCTCAGGCTGCTCTGTCTGCTCGGTCTGCTGACTGCTCAGACTGCTGTCTGCTGACTGCTCAGACTGCTCTGTCTGCTCTGTCTGCTGACTGCTCAGACTGCTCTGTCTGCTGACTGCTCAGACTGCTCAGACTGATCAGGCTGCTCTGTCTGCTCGGTCTGCTGACTGCTCAGACTGCTCTGTCTGCTGACTGATCAGACTGCTCTGTCTGCTGACTGCTCAGACTGTTCAGACCGCTCTGTCTGCTGACTGCTCAGACTGCTCTGTCTGCTCTGTCTGCTGACTGTTCTATCTGCTCTGTCTGCTGACTGCTCAGACTGCTCTGTCTGCTCTGTCTGCTATGTCTGCTGACTGCTCAGACTGCTGTCTGCTGACTGCTCAGACTGTTCTGTCTGCTGACTGCTCTGTCTGCTGACTGCTCAGACTGCTGTCTGCTGACTGTTCAGACTGTTCTGTCTGCTCTGTCTGCTGACTGCTCAGACTGCTCTGTCTGCTGACTGCTCAGACTGCTCAGGCTGCTCTGTCTGCTGACTGCTCAGACTGCTCAGGCTGCTCTGTCTGCATACTGCTCAGACTGCTCAGGCTGCTCTGTCTGCTGACTGCTCAGACTGCTCTGGCTGCTCTGTCTGCAGACTGCTCAGACTGCTCTGTCTGCTGACTGCTCAGACTGCTCAGACTGCTGACTGCTCAGACTGTTCTGTCTGCTCTGTCTGCTGACTGCTCAGACTGTTCTGTCTGCTCTGTCTGCTGACTGTTCAGACTGCTCTGTCTGCTGACTGCTCAGACTGCTCAGACTGCTGACTGCTCAGACTGCTCTGTCTGCTGACTGCTCAGACTGTTCTGTCTGCTATGTCTGCTGACTGCTCAGACTGCTCTGTCTGCTGACTGCTCAGACTGTTCTGTCTGCTCTGTCTGCTGACTGCTCAGACTGTTCTGTCTGCTGACTGCTCAGACTGCTCAGACTGCTCAGGCTGCTCTGTCTGCTCGGTCTGCTGACTGCTCAGACTGCTCTGTCTGCTGACTGCTCAGACTGCTCTGTCTGCTGACTGCTCAGACTGCTCAGGCTGCTCTGTCTGCTGACTGCTCAGACTGCTCTGTCTGCTGACTGCTCAGACTGCTCAGACTGCTCAGGCTGCTCTGTCTGCTCGGTCTGCTGACTGCTCAGACTGCTGTCTGCTGACTGCTCAGACTGCTGTCTGCTGACTGCTCAGACTGCTCTGTCTGCTCTGTCTGCTGACTGCTCAGACTGCTCTGTCTGCTGACTGCTCAGACTGCTCAGACTGATCAGGCTGCTCTGTCTGCTCGGTCTGCTGACTGCTCAGACTGCTCTGTCTGCTGACTGATCAGACTGCTCTGTCTGCTGACTGCTCAGACTGTTCAGACCGCTCTGTCTGCTGACTGCTCAGACTGCTCTGTCTGCTCTGTCTGCTGACTGTTCTGTCTGCTCTGTCTGCTGACTGCTCAGACTGCTCTGTCTGCTCTGTCTGCTATGTCTGCTGACTGCTCAGACTGCTGTCTGCTGACTGCTCAGACTGTTCTGTCTGCTGACTGCTCTGTCTGCTGACTGCTCAGACTGCTGTCTGCTGACTGTTCAGACTGTTCTGTCTGCTCTGTCTGCTGACTGCTCAGACTGCTCTGTCTGCTGACTGCTCAGACTGCTCTGTCTGCTGACTGCTCAGACTGCTCTGTCTGCTGACTGCTCAGACTGCTCTGTCTGCTGACTGTTCAGACTGCTCTGTCTGCTGACTGCTCAGACTACTCTGTCTGCTGACTGCTCAGACTGCTCAGACTGCTCTGTCTGCTGACTGCTCAGACTGCTCTGTCTGCTGACTGCTCAGACTGCTCAGACTGCTCTGTCTGCTGACTGCTCTGTCTGCTCTGTCTGCTGACTGCTCAGACTGCTCTGTCTGCTGACTGCTCAGACTACTCTGTCTGCTGACTGCTCAGACTGCTCTGTCTGCTCTGTCTGCTCTGTCTGCTGACTGCTCAGACTGCTCTGTCTGCTGATTGCTCAGACTGCTGTCTGCTGACTGCTCAGACTGCTCTGTCTGCTGACTGCTCAGACTGCTCAGACTGCTCTGTCTGCTGACTGCTCAGACTGCTCTGTCTGCTGATTGCTCAGACTGCTGTCTGCTGACTGCTCAGACTGTTCTGTCTGCTCTGTCTGATGACTGCTCAGACTGTTCTGTCTGCTCTGTCTGCTGACTGCTCAGACTGCTCTGTCTGCTGATTGCTCAGACTGCTGTCTGCTGACTGCTCAGACTGTTCTGTCTGTTGACTGCTCAGACTGCTCAGACTGCTCTGTCTGTTGACTGCTCAGACTGCTCTGTCTGCTCTGTCTGCTGACTGCTCAGACTGCTGTCTGCTGACTGCTCAGACTGCTCTGTCTGCGGACTGCTCAGACTGCTCTGTCTGCTGACTGCTCAGACTGCTCTGTCTGCTGACTGCTCAGACTGCTCTGTATGCTGACTGCTCAGACTGCTCTGTCTGCTGACTGCTCAGACTGCTCTGTCTGCTGATTGCTCAGACTGCTCTGTCTGCTGACTGCTCAGACTGCTGTCTGCTGACTGCTCAGACTGCTCTGTCTGCTCTGTCTGCTATGTCTGCTGATTGCTCAGACTGCTGTCTGCTGACTGCTCAGACTGTTCTGTCTGCTGACTGCTCAGACTGCTCAGGCTGCTCTGTCTGCTGACTGCTCAGACTGCTGTCTGCTGACTGCTCAGACTGCTCTGTCTGTTGACTGCTCAAACTGCTCAGACTGCTATGTCTGCTGACTGCTCTGTCTGATGACTGCTCAGACTGTTCTGTCTGATCTGTCTGCTGACTGCTCAGACTGCTCTGTCTGCTGATTGCTCAGACTGCTGTCTGCTGACTGCTCAGACTGCTCTGTCTGTTGACTGCTCAGACTGCTCAGGCTGCTCTGTCTGCTGACTGCTCAGACTGCTCTGTCTGCTCTGTCTGCTGACTGCTCTGTCTGTTGACTGCTCAGACTGCTCTGTCTGCTCTGTCTGCTGACTGCTCAGACTGCTGTCTGCTGACTGCTCAGACTGCTCTGTCTGCTGACTGCTCAGACTGCTCTGTCTGCTGACTGCTCTGTCTGCTCTGTCTGCTGACTGTTCAGACTGCTCTGTCTGCTGACTGCTCAGACTACTCTGTCTGCTGACTGCTCAGACTGCTCAGACTGCTCTGTCTGCTCTGTCTGCTGACTGCTCAGACTGCTCAGGCTGCTCTGTCTGCTGACTGATCAGACTGATCTGTCTGCTGACTGCTCAGACTGCTCTGTCTGCTGACTGATCAGACTGCTCTGTCTGCTGACTGCTCGGACTGCTCTGTCTGCTGACTGCTCAGACTGCTCTGTCTGCTGACTGTTCAGACTGTTCTGTCTGCTCTGTCTGCTGACTGCTCAGACTGCTCAGGCTGCTGACTGCTCAGACTGTTCTGTCTGCTGACTGCTCTGTCTGCTGACTGCTCTGTCTGCTGACTGCTCAGACTGCTCAGGCTGCTGACTGCTCAGACTGTTCTGTCTACTGACTGTTCTGTCTGCTGACTGCTCTGTCTGCTGACTGCTCTGTCTGCTGACTGCTCTGTCTGCTGACTGCTCGGACTGCTCTGTCTGCTGACTGCTCTGTCTGCTGACTGCTCTGTCTGCTGACTGCTCGGACTGCTCTGTCTGCTGACTGCTCAGACTGCTCTGTCTGCTGACTGCTCAGACTGTTCTGTCTGCTGACTGCTCAGACTGCTCTGTCTGCTGACTGCTCTGTCTGCTGACTGCTCTGTCTGCTGACTGCTCAGACTGCTCTGTCTGCTGACTGCTCAGACTGTTCTGTCTGCTGACTGCTCAAACTGCTCTGTCTGCTGACTGCTCTGTCTGCTGACTGCTCTGTCTGCTGACTGCTCTGTCTGCTGACTGCTCTGGCTGCTGATCGTACCACGCCGTATAGGTTGAGGTCGACCTTCGGCGAGGCGGTCACGGCTCGGCGGCACGGACGCGACCGTCTGCCTCCATCAGCTGTGTGTCTGCTGCCGGGGCGGGCGTTACATGGCCATTGGTCACTCCCAGCCGTCTCGCAGCTTCTCTGCGCCGAGACGGCTGCAGCACCACTCTCAGACCCGCACGCACAGTCAATTGGGACGAATTATGGGATGATGGGGGCTGATTGTGCGTCACTGCCGTGCCATGAAATCGGCTGCCGGGATGTGTCCCAGCCCAGCTCGTCTGCTCTGCAACTCCGGTGAGCATCGACTCGACAGGAGGGCCCACACCAGTCACTCCTGGAGCTCGGCAGCACATAATCCATTCCAGTATCTCGGCATCGATTGCGGTGATACACGTAGGACTTGCTCGTGGGAGCCGCATAAACAATGCTAAAGACGTGCACGACACATGCTCTCAGACCCATGTATTAAGGTAACGATATGCGCAGCGCCGCGAGTCGGTCGATTTAGCTGCATCCGACACTGGCTTTCTGTGCCGGTCGGCTGGTCAGCTGCGACGGTCACGGAGACAACTGTGACAGCACGTGACGGTCACGGAGTCACAGAGCCGCCCGACTGTACAGCTGTCAGCACTTGGCGTCGCCCCTCCCTCAGCTCACCACCAGCCCGGGTCCCAGTTGGCCATTGTATGTGCCTTTCAGCTATACACAGTGCGACTGACCCAGGACATAGGCTACAGAGACATGCGACCTGACCTTGACTCACAACACAACACAGTCGTAGTCGGCCTCGCCCGCCCCGGCAGCAGGCACTGGGTGTGTGTTTGTGTTTGTTTGTGTGTCTCTGTTTATCCCTCCGAAGGCTAGCGGTCCAAGTAACCTTGGCTTAGTAAAGCGCGAGTTAGGCGACAATGATACAGAAGGCGACAATGACAATGATACTAATACAACAAGAATGTTTTGCTGACAGCTATTTCAGGGTAAATGAGACAAGCAAAGGCACGGCCAAGAGTGCAAAACGTTGGTTAATGTATTTGAGTGCACAACTAATACAACAAGAATGTTTCGCTGAAAGCTATTTCAGGGTAAATGAGACAAGCAAAGCCACGGCCAAGAGTGCAAAACGTTGTGCAATGTATTTGAGTGCACAGCTGAGATCTGATCCGGCCTGAGGCTGGGTTTTCCGTCTAATCTTTGGAGGAATATCCACTTGGTGGTGGGACACTAGCTAGTCGTGCTGGACTTACAACTTATCATGACTTACAACACGACCATTGTTATCACCAAGTCCAGACTACTCCGTCAAAACTTCAGCTGGAAACATTTCCAGTACCATCACTCTTCCTGTCTTGGCAATGGCGTCTATTAATACAGTGACCTTTTAATACGCCATGAAGCCGAGTCAAGCCGAGTATCGGTCGGTCTATCTCCCTCCCTCCCTCCGGCGGCGGCGGTGCCTGCGGTGGTTTCCAGCGTTCGGCGGCTGAATCTTGCGTCCGGCGAGTCCGGGTGCTGCCGAGTCCAGAGTCCTGCGTCTGAAGGCGGCGGCGGAATCCTGTGTCCAGCGTCGGTCCGGCAGCGGCAGCGGTCCGTCGACGCTGCGGGGTTCCCCGCGTGTTTCCCGTGCGGCCAGTGCCGCCGCCCGGAGCACGCTCCACACTCCTCAGCAATCAGCGGCGCCCGCCCTATGGCGACGGCTGACTCAGAGCGGCTGGCACGCCACGGCGCGGCGGCTGGCACCGGCCCCGGTCCAGGTGACAATCAGTGGCGTTCATTGGTCCCCGGCCCGGCCGGCCAGACCTGGCGACCCCGTTCCAGGGGCCAGCCAGGGGCCTCCTCCAGCGCGACAGACAGTCGGCATGGCAGCTTATGTAACATGAGTAGCGAGTTTTAATTTCAATGCTACGTGAACAAACCAACAAGGTTTTTGTTAAATGCTTTCACACCTCTCGAAGCCATAGTCATCGAATATGTTATATGCGAATTGCACTTGCGAATGCCATGAATTCCATGTTCATGAGATGACTTCCATGTTCGAAGTCTTCCCCTGACCGAACCTGATCCCAATTTGACGGTAATACTCGTGGACAGACCCACACATGTGAGCCATCAACCTCGGAGGTTTCCATGTTCGAAGTCTTCCCCTGACCGAACCTGATCCCAATTTGACGGTAATACTCGTGGACAGACCCACACATGTGAGCCATCAACCTCGGAGGTTTCCATGTTCGAAGTCTTCCCCTGACCGAACCTGATCCCAATTTGACGGTAATACTCGTGGACAGACCCACACATGTGAGCCATCAACCTCGGAGGTTTCCATGTTCGAAGTCTTCCCCTGACCGAACCTGATCCCAATTTGACGGTAATACTCGTGGACAGACCCACACATGTGAGCCATCAACCTCGGAGGTTTCCATGTTCGAAGTCTTCCCCTGACCGAACCTGATCCCAATTTGACGGTAATACTCGTGGACAGACCCACACATGTGAGCCATCAACCTCGGAGGTTTCCATGTTCGAAGTCTTCCCCTGACCGAACCTGATCCCAATTTGACGGTAATACTCGTGGACAGACCCACACATGTGAGCCATCAACCTCGGAGGTTTCCATGTTCGAAGTCTTCCCCTGACCGAACCTGATCCCAATTTGACGGTAATACTCGTGGACAGACCCACACATGTGAGCCATCAACCTCGGAGGTTTCCATGTTCGAAGTCTTCCCCTGACCGAACCTGATCCCAATTTGACGGTAATACTCGTGGACAGACCCACACATGTGAGCCATCAACCTCGGAGGTTTCCATGTTCGAAGTCTTCCCCTGACCGAACCTGATCCCAATTTGACGGTAATACTCGTGGACAGACCCACACATGTGAGCCATCAACCTCGGAGGTTTCCATGTTCGAAGTCTTCCCCTGACCGAACCTGATCCCAATTTGACGGTAATACTCGTGGACAGACCCACACATGTGAGCCATCAACCTCGGAGGTTTCCATGTTCGAAGTCTTCCCCTGACCGAACCTGATCCCAATTTGACGGTAATACTCGTGGACAGACCCACACATGTGAGCCATCAACCTCGGAGGTTTCCATGTTCGAAGTCTTCCCCTGACCGAACCTGATCCCAATTTGACGGTAATACTCGTGGACAGACCCACACATGTGAGCCATCAACCTCGGAGGTTTCCATGTTCGAAGTCTTCCCCTGACCGAACCTGATCCCAATTTGACGGTAATACTCGTGGACAGACCCACACATGTGAGCCATCAACCTCGGAGGTTTCCATGTTCGAAGTCTTCCCCTGACCGAACCTGATCCCAATTTGACGGTAATACTCGTGGACAGACCCACACATGTGAGCCATCAACCTCGGAGGTTTCCATGTTCGAAGTCTTCCCCTGACCGAACCTGATCCCAATTTGACGGTAATACTCGTGGACAGACCCACACATGTGAGCCATCAACCTCGGAGGTTTCCATGTTCGAAGTCTTCCCCTGACCGAACCTGATCCCAATTTGACGGTAATACTCGTGGACAGACCCACACATGTGAGCCATCAACCTCGGAGGTTTCCATGTTCGAAGTCTTCCCCTGACCGAACCTGATCCCAATTTGACGGTAATACTCGTGGACAGACCCACACATGTGAGCCATCAACCTCGGAGGTTTCCATGTTCGAAGTCTTCCCCTGACCGAACCTGATCCCAATTTGACGGTAATACTCGTGGACAGACCCACACATGTGAGCCATCAACCTCGGAGGTTTCCATGTTCGAAGTCTTCCCCTGACCGAACCTGATCCCCATTTGACGGTAATACTCGTGGACAGACCCACACATGTGAGCCATCAACCTCGGAGGTTTCCATGTTCGAAGTCTTCCCCTGACCGAACCTGATCCCAATTTGACGGTAATACTCGTGGACAGACCCACACATGTGAGCCATCAACCTCGGAGGTTTCCATGTTCGAAGTCTTCCCCTGACCGAACCTGATCCCAATTTGACGGTAATACTCGTGGACAGACCCACACATGTGAGCCATCAACCTCGGAGGTCGTTTCCAACACCCTGTGTAGCGCATTAGGGTCAGGTGGGCCAGTCCTGCATGGACTGCCTGCCTGCATCAGGGGCAGCCCTGCATGGACCACGTGCGGCACGTTAAGCCGCTGATGAGAGCCGGACGGCGGATAGCCGCAGTTGAACGGCTGCGGAAAGGAGGCGATATATTGCCTTCTGGAGATCATCAGCTGGGGATTATTATGTGAGGATTATCACCTGGATGCCTGGGACTGTTAAAGCCATACTCAGTGTTCTTGATTGGCTTCAGCTGTGAGCTAGTTTTTGCAGTGCTGCACGTTGTAGCTTTTTAGAGCATCATCACCAATCATCAACACAAATGCTCATCTCTCGGAGTTCTCGGTATTGTTGGTGGGCTGTCCGGATGTCTGTCAGCCGGCTGTCACGCGTCTGACGGTTCCGTGACTGTCGGGTGGTTCTGTGGCGTGACCGGATGGTTCCGTGATGCGACTGTCTCCTGGCCGGCCGGGGCATTGATCAAACACCATTTTGTCCCGGCCGGAGCGTGCTCGGGAGCGCCGTCAGGCCCCGGCACGACACCCGTCCCCGCGCCACTTACATAATCAGTAATATATGCCGGGCGGACTGCCAGCTGATCGTCCGCCGTTCCAGGGCGAGACATCGCCAGTGGTCTCCACCCGGTAAAGTGGAAAAGTGAAATGTAAACGCATGCATGGCGGATCGATTGCAACGAAACACAAGTAAGCTCTTGGCAGGCACGTAGCCAGGATTTCGTCCAGGGGGGGGGGGGGGGCGCCTCGAAATGGCCCATTCCCGAGCGTTGAAAGGGCCCCCTTCCCAAGCGTTGAAACGGCCAAACAAAACGGATGAAAAGGCAAGTTACAAGGATGGAAAATGCAGTATGACAGGTTTGGCATGGACCATACCAACTTTTAGGAGTTGGAGTTAGCAAACTGACATCAAGTTTGGAACCAGCGACGCGAATTTGAAATCAGCTATATCAACTTGGAATATTGCTCTTAAACAAATTGCGCCGCGGAGCGGCGCGAAAAGTTTGAGTATTATGCCCTGGATATGATTTATCATCAATGCGTCGCATTACGTTTGGTGCGGACCTCTAAAAATGATATATTATGCGTTTAAAGTGCGGTAAAAAAGTGTTAAAGTGAACGATTTTCCCCAATTATATAGGAAAGTAGCAACATAACACATAAATGCGCCGAGAAACGGGCCGATTTTGTTTTGTAACCCGCATATAATTTAATTTGTAGTTAAACTGCGCCACGTAGCGTCGCGAAAATTTTGGGTTTTATTCCCTGGACAACTGCATTCTTACTGTTGAAAGGCCCAGGGTCCCTTCAGATCGTCAAGGGGCCCCTCCGACCTTTTCAACGCCCTTCCGACCTGTTCAGGGACTCATCTGGGTTTCCATGCATGCATACATACATACATACATACATACATACATACATACATACATACATACATACATACATACATACATACATACATACATACATACATACATACATACATACATACATACATACATACATACATACATACA
>JAXIVJ010003350.1:0-12500 GCA_036785665.1 Chirona hameri
CAGAGGTCACCAACGTCTTTTGGTTTCAATAAACTCTCGATAGAAAGAAGATAAAGAAGTGAAATCGGCATCAATGTGTTTGTCTTGTCGAGGAAACACGTCTCCCAATATGCAACATGACCTACTTGGGTTGCCAGCTTGACCTTGACCTGAGATCAAATTTCTAAGTTGACCTAGAACTGGTCCAAATTAATGTGATTCGAAGCGCGTTGACGAGACAAACATGATGGCGTCCAAAATTATTGCCGTATCTGTATTGGGTAAACAGTTATTTTCCGAACGTTTTGGCCAAAAAATAACCCTTTTGACATTTGATGACCTCTGGAGCCTAACCTATTAACCTGAGCTGAAATGTGATGACACTGTATGATTTAATATTTCAAACAGCTCTCGATTTATTTCTTTCCGTTTGTGTTCCTATCTATCATAGTTCCCGAGATATTTGGGGGTTTCTGGAGAAAAGACCTAAAACTGGCAAATCTGACCTTTGGTGACCTCTGGTGACCTCAATATTCGACTTGAACCAAAACATGGTTAAAATAGTTTCCAAAGTGGTTTTTTGATGAGCTTTCGAACCGTGTCGGTTTTCTAATGAGGAAAATTTGAGAACGAAAAGGTGCACCAAGCAAGATGAGAAGTGAGATTGCGCAAAAAAAAATGTTTTCGCCCCCCCCAACTTTAAAATCGTTCCCCGGGCCCATGGCCATCTCGAAGAAGAGCACGTATGCCTCGCAGCTGGTGACACTGCGCTGATTGACCGGACTCACCCGTGAGTCGTTGTACTCGTACCACTCGGGCCGTGTGCGGGTGGTTTGCAGTAGGCCGTTTAGTGGCCGGAGACCAGCGTGCCGGAGTGGTTGGGCACTGGGCCGTACAGGTTGTACCTGCAGAGCGTCTGGTCAGCCGAGTACGGTGAGACAAGTCCAGCCCGGTCACCGGAATGTCCCACGGCGGTTGTTGAGTTTGCTGTCGGACCTCTCCTGCGGCAAGAAACGTTTCAGGTGCACCACCAGGATGCGCGTGAACTTCTGGATCGACAGGTTCTTGGTACACTTTTTTGCCGCTTTTTGGCACTTGGAACACGTCGGCTTCTCGTCCCCTGTCGAGCACCTCCTCCCTTATGAAGTGATCAAAACAGGCCTGCAGTTGCACCTGGCCCGTCCTGGCCGGTGATCGGCAGGCTCAGATCCCAGAACGGGTCGAACGTGACGGACGCGTGGCCGCACACCGTGCACAAGCAACGTCGACTTGAGCTGGCCAACAAACATATCAACTAACTTTGAGTTCTCCAGACGCAGGGTGCGCTTCCAGGCCTCAACTGACTTCTGACTGGCGCTGAGACTATCGTCGATGTCGGGTAGAGTAACGGGATTGGGCCGGCTGGTAACGCGATTTACATCCTCGTGCAGACCCCTCCAGCAGGTACCTGAGGAACTCATGCGCGTTCTGCCGCTGGTTAGTCCATGAAGCGTGGCGCGAACCGATGGAAGCGTGGCGCGAAGCGTGGCGCGAACCGTGACTTACTTGAACGGCGCCGTCGTCAGCACCCACTCAGACTCGTTTGAGTGCCGCCACAGGTCACACATCAGAGCGCCGAAAGCTCTGATCAGCGCCCCCTTCATGTCTGACGTAGTGGTGTTGATGTCGGAGGCGTACTCGTCGCGCAGAATGTAGTCGTGCAGGACGCGAGTGTTGCTCAGGCATTGCAAGCACCGAGGTTCATGAAACATGTGTTGCCGATGTTTCTCAGTCCAGTAAGGCCCGGGCGGCGAGCGGCGGACCGGCTGCTGCCGCCGCTGTCGCCAGCCTTGCTGGAAACTCTCGAGCCGTAGGCGGCAGGACGAGCCGGCAGCGGACGGCACCGCAGCAGGCTCCTCATGACAGAACCGCCCGGCGGTTACTCAGCGAAACAATGTGGTGTGATTGGCCGCCGTAGCAGGTGTTCCCCAAGTTGGTTCAGGCCGGCGCCGCTCGCAGTGTGTAGAAGCCGAGAGCAGCGAAGCGGCAGCTGTTCTTATTTCCGGTCGGAGCTCGGACGACAGCAACGGTGACACTAGGGGTGAAGTGTCCCTGTGGGATGGTGACTGCGGGGAGATGGCAGAAGAGGTGCGATTTGAAACATCCGAACAGCGGAGAATCACCTTAGGCGCTGTCGAATGGATAGACACGGGCGTTACCGCGGCACTACTGCCCAAGGATAATCGCTGCCACAGCCACGCCGTCTCACGAGGATCACCAGACGCGTTGCTGAGTCTCGCACCTAGCTGTCTGATTGAAGAGCCTGGTAGTCGGACCACAGGCGCCACCATCGGCTCAAACTGGAACCGTTGCACGAGAACAGCGTACTTCTTACCGCTTCCTAGGACCTCGGCTTCTCGTGCTTGTGGCTCCACTGGCTGTGGACTGCTGGTCCGATGTTCGCTTGCAGCGTAGGTGTTAACCCACGTAGCATCCCCACACGAGGCTCTTCCCACAAGCGAAGGGGGAAGATGGTCATACCATCCGGCCTTTTTGCCGTCCCTCCGCGGTCGATTCCTGTCGGCTCGAGCACGGATGGTAGCCCGGTAGCTTGCAGCGAGCGTCTGATGACGTCGTTCATGGCCGTGTGACGAGGGTGTCGTCCGGTGCTCAGGCGGCAGGTGAGCGCGTGGTAGCCTTTGTTGTCCGCCTCGTGCGCCACATCTGCACCGATGAGGAATACAGACGTCGGCACCTACTCGCAGGGCCACTGAGATGCGCAGCGTGTCCCTGTCCAGAAGTGTGGCCCAGACTGGCAGATGGAAGAGCGTGCATCCAGGCTCCACTCGCTGGACTCCGCGCACTCAGGAGGCGTGCCGTGTCGAACTGGTTGGAGTTCTGTAGTAGCCTGTTCAGTTTCTTCTCGCAGAGGATTGCTTCCAGGGACCTTTGCTCGGTGGCGTATGTCAACCTCAGGGGCTTCAGCACCGTTTGCTCTTAACTTCTCAATGTTCCATTCTACCGAAGTACTCCCTAAGAAACGGATCAGAGTATTCCTCCGGCAACATGGTCGACATCAGTTGGCTACAGCCATGGAGGGAGGAGATGAAGCTGGGGGGGGGGGGGGGGGGGGGCGACATCTTCTGTCCGGTGCAGGCCGAGACCGCCCGAACCGAAGTGGGGAGAGGACAGTCTGATTCCCAGCCTTCGGTACTGAATCCTGGTCAAGACCAGTATTTTCCTAGGATCATGATTGCAATTTTTGTAAAAATAAGATATGCTTAATCTGAAGGGGCCGGACGGTCCCGGGCCTCAATATTATAAATTTGACCGGGCATGGTCGGGCATGAGCTTGGTGTTCATGGGCCTGGGCTGAGCCGGGCGGGGGTTGGTGGGACCGTGGCGAACACTGGTAAGAGTACAGTTGTCGCTGAACAACTCTATAAGTTTTGGGAAGGCTGGGGACGATGGAGATGGGACGGAAGTTTGATGTTTCGGAGAGGCTGCCGGATTTGTGATAAGATGCACGATATAGTGTTTTCAGCAGGGTTGCGGAGTCGGAGTCGGAGTCGGAGTCGGTCGGAGAGTCGTTCGGAGTCGGCAGTTTTGGCCGGAGTCGGAGTCGCTAAAATCTTACCGACTCTGACTCCGGGCCCGGAAGTCGAGTCGACTTTTTGGCAATTGGCGATTACTTTGGTCGGTAGAATAGTCGTCGGCCTAGGGACATTAACTTTACATCCCTTTCGAAAGAAAATGAGTGGAAAATGGATCGAGTGGAAAGTTTACTCAACTAGCGGTAGATTTGCGCCTGATGAAGATAGGGCAATAATTTTACGTCATCTGATGATGATTGGGGCTTTGGACGCACCGACTCTTGCGGTCACACCGACGGCGCCAATTTTAATACCATCGTGCTCGTTTCGTCAAGGAGATTCGAATCATATCATAGTGACCAGGTTACCTAAGTCAAATTCAAAATTTGACCTCAGGTCAAGGTAATTTAAGGTCATGTGGTGAACCAGGTATGTCGTGCTGTGCGCAATGTCAGACGCGTCTCGGCGAGACATACACAGTGGTGCCGGTCTCACGTTCTAATCTTCATTGTATTCCGCCGCCTGCAGGCGAGCGCGACTGGGCTGGACGCGCGGCCGGCACGCCGCGCCCGTGCTCGGGCGGCGTCGTCAGTTCTCCATACTGTTAACAATACAAACAAACGGAAAAAATCGATGGCATTACAGATATTGCTTAGCATGCGGTTGGAGAACGGATATAGGCCAGAGTTGGAGTCGGAGTCGCAGTCTATTTTTTTGCAGGCCGGAGTCGGAGTCGGAGTTGCTAAAATTATGTCGACTCCGCAGCTCTGGTTTCCAGGACGCGGGATATTCACAGGTGTGAGACAGGTGTTGATGATATGAAGGAAGACATGACCGATGACGTCGAAACAAAGTTTCAAAATCCGGGTGCAGATGCCGTCAGAACCACAGGCTCCTGAATGTTTCATAGAGAAGAGGACAGAACGGAGAAAGTCAAAAGAGACGGGCTTCAGAGTGAAGACGCCAACCCTCGGAAGTCTACAAGGAAGATGAAGGGGCTCCCCCCTGTCTCGAACCTCACCCGCGACACGAGGCCCCACCCCGACGAAGTACCCGTTTAGCTCGTCGGGTGTGGCCTCAGGCGCAGCTCTCTGCGCGGACTTCTTGCCCTCAATAATTTGGCGAATGTTCCGAAAGATGGTGGTAGGACCCTGCTCAGTCACCCGCCGGGCAATATCATGCCTCACATCATTTCTAATAGCAGATTTGGCCATCTTGTCGATAGCGAGAAAGGCTGGGGTCCTACCACTTCGGGCAAGAAGTCCGTGGCGCTGAGCCATCAGCCGCAAGGTGGCGTCCGAGACAGGGGATGCCGAAGGGTTGTACAGCTTGATGCGCTGTGAAGGAGCATGACAGTAAAATAAAGGCAGAAACAGATCGGTGAAGGCAGTCCACCGATCGGCAACTCCCGCGCGCGAGAATACTGGGCTCCAGTCAGTGCGGCATAGAGAAAAATGAAAATATAAGACATTCATCCTATGAAGACGTCTGGAATAAATGAACTCCGGCTTCACACGTACTTTAGGAATGTTGACACGGGCAATAATAAAGGAGTGATCGCTGTAGGTGCATTGTTGAACTTGAACACTTCCGATTAAATTGCCAGTTTTCCAATGTTTGTTGATTGTTTGGGGGTAAATGGTTATTTTTCATGATAAGCTAAAGCATAGTGTTCAGGGGCGTCGTTGTCTATAGGCCTGGTATAGGGTCCATGCCCTACCAATGTTCATTTGGGCCCCACCAATGCCTCTGGCCCTACCAATGTTTTACAACATTTTGTAAAAGAGATAAGGGCAATTTAAAGAAGGCATTGGTATGAAGCATATAAAATGTATAGGATGGACCATGTGTGACAATTCAAACACCTAAATGTCATAAGTTTGGGTTGTTTGAAATCACCTTAGGTATATGAGTTGTTCAATATCAGAACATGTACCTACCTATCCCTTACTCAACTATTTCCCTAATGATTTCAACCAGACAGAATTCAGCATGACATGGCAGATCAATGGGCTAACATCAATGGGAAATTATTGGGGAGGTCAAAACACTTTCTGTCCTTGAAATGATCCCTAAAGGAGGCTGTGACTGCGAGCACAAGGAAAAAAAAACGTTATTCTTCTGTTCTCGCTATACAGAGCAATGCAATATGGTGAGAGCTGCAGTTCATTGTCACGCAGTAGAAGAATGCCAGCGTCTCTGGCAGAACCGCAGTGAAGATATGCACGTGCAAGCTTTTTTTCTTAACCCTCGCCCTACGGGGGGGCTGACAGCCCCCCCCCCTGAGGTTTGTATTTAATAACTTTTTTACACATGCGGCGCATCTTGCTGAAATTTTTAGCAGCTGAGTTTACAACAATTATACGTATCCTATCAAAATGTGAAGTGTATACGATCATTAGATCGTGACCTATGACCTTTTCGTCAAGGTCATGTCAGGCCCCAAAGGTCCATTGGCCTGACCCCAAAGGTCACCAGTTGACCTATATGCTCGCAATGGATGTCTTTGGATTTTACTTGTGACAGGCAACACGTTACTTGTTACGGTGTCTCTCTATCTCTCTCCGTTCGGAAGTTATACTAATCGCCCTGTACAATCGCTATGTTTGGGACGTGGTCGATCTTAGGTCATTCACTTGACCTGGAAGGTCACCCGTTGACCTGAAACCTAAAAATCGCATAGGTACTGTTAGATTCCTCTCATGACCGGCAACATGCTGGTTCTTACTGCATTGCTCTAAGTTGCTTGGTTTGGAAGTTAACTGGGGGCCTCCCTCCCTCCTCCCTCCCTCCCTCCCTCCCTCCCTCCCTCCCTCCCTCCCTCCCTCCCTCCCTCCCTCCCCCCCGTAGGGCGAAGGTGAGAAATGTCCCCTTAGACGAGAGTTAAGGCTGAAACAAAGTCTTCGCGCAGCTGCGCGAAGTGGATACGGGTGCCTGCGGGCGCCTATTCAAATACATGGGTAAATTTCCGCAGTCTATTTTTTTCTTCCCGCAACGTGCTCATCGTGCAGTTGTTACAACAGCTGTTCAATGTATTTGAATAGGCACCCGCATCAGTGGCGCACGCAGGGGGGGGTCAAAGGCGGTCAGCTGACAACCCCCCCCCGAAATTTCTGAGGGGCCCGTATTTCTGAGCTGCCCGTTTCTGGTAAGGGCCCGGTCTTAGTCAGGCCCGATCGAGGTAGGGGCCCGGTGCTGGCAAAGGCGTGGCATGGGATGATGGGGCCAGGTCACAACAGGGCCCGGTCCTCGCATATTCTTGACACGGGCCCGTTTCTGGTAGGGGCCCGGTCTTGGTCAGGCCTGATCGAGGCAGGGGCCCGGTGCTGGCAAAGGCGTGATATGGAGCCCGGTCAGAGCGAGAGCCCGGTACTTGAACATTATTGATGCGGGCCCGTTTCTGGTAGGGGCCCGGTCTTGGTCAGGCCCGATCGAGGCAGGGGCCCGGTGCTGGCAAAGGCGTGATATGGGGCCCGGTCACAACAGGGCCCGGTCATTGCATATTCTTGATACGGGCCCGTTTCTGGAAGGGGCCCGGTCTTGGTCAGTTCCGATCGAGACAGGGTCCCGGTGCTGTCAAAGACGTGGCATGGGGCCCGGTCAGGACGAGGGCCGGTCACAACAGGGGCCCGGTCCTTGCATATTCTTGATACGGGCCCATTTCTGGTAGGGGCCCGGTCTTGGTCAGGTCTGATCGAGGCAGGGGCCGTTGCTAGCAAAGGCGTGGCATGGGGCCCGGTCAAGACGAGAGCCCGGTTACATTGAACATTATTGATACGGGCCCGTTTCAGGAAGGGGCCCGGTCTTGGTCAGTTCCGATCGAGACAGGGTCCCGGTGCTGTCAAAGACGTGGCATGGGGCCCGGTCAGGACGAGGGCCCGGTCACAAAAGGGCCCGGTCCTTGCATATTCTTGATACGGGCCCATTTCTGGTAGGGGCCCGGTCTTGGTCAGGTCTGATCGAGGCAGGGGCCGGTGCTGCAAAGGCGTGGCATGGGGCCCGCGTCAGGACGAGGGCCCAGTCATAACAGGGCCCGGTCCTCGCATATTCTTGATACGGGTCCGTTTTTGGTAGGGGCCCGGTCTTGGTCAGGCCCGATCGAGCAGGGGCCCGGTGCTGACAAAGGGGTGATATGGGCCCGGTCACAACAGGGCCCGTCCTGCATATTCTTGATGCGGGCCCGTTTCTGGTAGGGGCCGGTCTTAGGTCAGGCCCGATCGAGGCAGGGGCCCGGTGCTGGGAAAGACGTGATATAGGGCCCGGTCAAAACGAAGGCCCGGTCACAACAGGGCCCGATCCTTGCAAATTCTTGATACGGGCGTATTGATATTGATACGTATTTTTACATTATCCATTGTTGCTTCAGAAACGGTTTATGGCAACTTGTGGCAACATGAAGGTGGGCGCGAATGACGTAGTCGAGACGCACTAAAACCCCAACGATGATGATGATGACATGACTTACCGTGGATCGGACTGCCTAACCTGCCTAACCTGTAAAATATAATTGTTGTTTGTCATTTACCTGCCTAACCTGCCTAACCTGTAAAATATAAATTGTGTTGTTTGTCATTTATCTCATTTCGTCAAATTTACTCTCGACAGTTGTACCGCACATCAGTAGCACACGCACCTAAAATTCGCACATCAGTAGCACACACAGTCACCTTACACGACATTGACAAGAAAATTATAATGTCTCAGGTCCCATGCTGAGGAGGCCCACTCAAAAACAAGTGAGCCGAAATCCGCAAAGTTTTCTCAAAACGGGTGGGGGCCCGCTCACAAGGGGCCCGCTTTTAGGCTCTGACCCCCCCCCCCCCCAAATGGAATCCTGCGTGCGCCACTGACCCGCATCCACTTCTCGCCGCTGCGCGAAGACTGTGTTTCAGCCTTAAGACCTAAATTGAACAAAAAGGACAATTCGATTTGTTCCGAAGTCAGTACCAACTACCAGTTCATTGGTATTGTTTTACATCCTATGTTCTCCCTGAACCTAGCACAAATATGAAAAACAAAACAAAATTGTGGTGGATGAACAACCGCGCTGTATACTCCACAGTCCCACACATACATTTTCGAGGCTGTGTTTTAGCGTTACCGAGGTCGGTCAATTGCACTAGCAATTATGTGACATTTTTCACGTGAATCGCTTGGACATAGTTCCCTGTCTGCATGTTTTCCCACACAATGGCCAAAACTCAGCATGGTTTCTGCCGTGGGGGACGGAGAACCGGTCCGAACTCTGTAATTGTTAGCAGACCGATTTATTGCAGTACATTTGCGAGCTGAGGCGGTGAAACGATGTTTATGGCGGCTGCCATAGACACTGGTAAAACAGATGGTGTAACAGAGTCCTGGCCTCAAGGAAATGTTTCGCCACTGCGATTGCAGCAAAATAAAATGAGGCTACGTCTAAAACACTTCCGGCATCCTGCTAAGGTGTGTAGATATTTGATGGCCAAAAATGATGCCAAAATGGGTTATTGTGTTAAAAATAATATTATCTGATGAAATGTCGTGCACAAAATATGATTTAATCCTTTATTTTATGGTCTGCCCGTTTAGCTCAGTCAGGAGAGCGCTGAGCTAACAATCTTATCCGCCCTGGCAAGGTGGGTTCGAGTCGCTTCGGCGCTCGCTATTTCTCCTGGCAGGGATGACATGTAGCCGGTGGTAGCGGCCGCATGCAAGGTCAGGTGAAGCCAGCGAGCCGGGCGAACCGTACTTAGTCGTTGGGGTACATAAGGAACCCCCAATGGAAATATGCCCCAACGCTATTTTCCAACATCAGTATATGATGCTATTGCAAAACGGCTGGAGTTGTGTGTCTCAATCTAATCTGACATGGAATACACAACATTATTGCAGTGATAAACAGTCACAGTAATTGAATAAAAATGAAACCTTGCAAGAAAACTTTCTAACATCAAAGCACCCACCAAATCAGTCCAACAATGTGTCAATATTAGGTCATCCCAAGGCTATATAAAACAGTCATTCAAAATACCCGATTTTCACTAGCAAGGAAACTGAAATAGGTGCAGATCCACGTTCAGGACAATAGGTACTGGTCAGTAGATTCAATAATGTCAAGATCAAGCCTCACCCTTAACCTCAAGTTTATTCTCTCTAATTAATTATTGATTTAAAATGTTATGTTGTGATTTAAACAGCTCAGGTCAAGGTCAGATCAAGTTGAAATTTTACATCAATTAACGTGTCTCGACTAGCGAAATACAATGTTGATAACTCCATTACTCTGCCTTCATTTGACACAGAGTTATGAATAAAAAAACTCACGTGACCTCTTGGGTCACCTAAGTTAACCTCGTAGAGGTCACATAACAAAAATGTGACTTGGATCTTTGCATTTGGCACAAGAATGGTGTAGGTATCTGGTGAAAACTGGTCACATTTAAGCGTTTTCTGTGGATTTCTACGTGTTTTCATTTTCTCCATTTACTTATAATGGAAGTTTACCAAATCGAACTGATTAGGCCACCGATATTAAAAATTCGAGATACACGAGTTGTAGGTACTTATGGCCTAATTGAATCCTGTGAGTTTCAAACCATTCCACAGTAGGCGTTCCGGCCGGTCTAGCCTCGCGGAACTCCAAAAAAATAAATTACAGAGTGTGATAACAAAATGTATATCAATCGACTGCAAAATGTCCATTGATCACCAATATCACATTAATTTGATCATTTGATGTTTTTTTTCGTAGAGCAATGGGACCTTAAACACAAGAGTTCACATCACCTTTAAAAAACTCATCATTCACAGGCAATTTAACCGTTCTAGCGAATGTGATGATGAGGCAATATGCTTGCATTTTCCGCACCTAGTGTGTTATAGTGTTATGTAATGATATGTTGTCGTGCATATTATAGTTAGATCTAGAAGATTGAGAAAATCATAAAGCCAAATAAATATTAAATATATCGCCTTATCTCTGTTGATGCCTAAAATTAATATAATTAAATTCGATAGTGCCGATATCATAAGTATCATCAGGTAGCGAATCAAAACTAGCAACAGGATGTGCAGTGTGCACTGGGATCTTATATAACGGGTCAAGCTCGAAAAAGTTGCGCGAACTTGCGCCTCAGCCTTTTATGTAACATTTTGCAAGAAGTTTCCGTATTTACTTGAGCGCCCGGGTGTAGGAACCCAGAGCATGGTATATGATCTAAGCTCGCATTTGAAGGTTTGTATTTCAACGATGATATACAACCACCACCAAACTACAGCGAACTCAGAAGTGTCCTCATTGGTTGGTGGACAGACTGTCACAGCATCTCAGCCGAGCGTCACAGCAGCAGTGATAGTGACTAGCTGTAACTCGTCATAGTGCTGTGAAATGTGTGAAGAATTAAATAAATGTAATGTTCATGAACAAGGTCTACCTCTAAATGGAATAGTCCCATAAAGTATACAGGCGTAACTAATCAATAGGGTGAAATGTACGTCTGCCGAAACATCAATTAGCTAAGGACATGGCAAAAAATGACTTTTGTCCAAGCTTACCGGAACCGAGTTGTCAAATATACCTAGGTTTCGTTTTTGAACGTTTCGAATAATAGTAATGCGTTTTTCTGAGACGATTGGCCCTCGGAAGACCAATATACAATATGGTACAATTCATGACGCATTTAGCAGTTGTGCTTGCAGCAGATATGTACAAATTTCATGTATTTGTCTTGTACACCCCGAGGATACACCAAGAGCAAAATGTTGTGTTATCTATTTGGGATAGCCATTAGAGTCGTGCCCCAAGTTCTACAACAGATACTTATCTTTCAAGTTCTGACCACATCTGGTACCATATTTCCCTGATGTGGAAAAGCCTAACCCTAATAAAAAGCAGGCATAAATTTATGATGGCAAATTTGCACAATTTGTTGGAAATGTACGATCTTTCAACATAGCAAACAAACATAAACATAGCAAACATTAAACAAGTCAGCAAAAACCAGTCAGCAAACAAGCGAAACGTTTTGAACGCTGCCGAAAACGTTTTCTGGATACCTCAAAAACCGCATTATTGCACACTATTAAAATTATTAGTGTTGCAAAATTATATTAACCCGCGAGTTAATTGGGGGGGGGGGGGGGGGGGTTATCCCCCCTCTCGTTATTTTGCGATATCTCCTAAACCAACGCCGGTATCGTCACCAAACTTTCAGTACCCTCTCTCACATAAAATTTACACATGTTTGTTGAAGGAAAAAGATTAGCTTATGGTAGGTCAACCGGGAATGACGTCAGAGTGACGTCATGTTCTGCGGTTTTTGTTGAAAAATAAGGGTTTGCAAAATACGCTGTCCAAAGTACAATTGTTAAGACAAATTACATTATCATATACCGGACGACTGGGAATAGACTTGTCTATCAAACTGCCATCTCGGATTTTCAAGTTTAATTGAAATTCAAAAGTTTGAGAAATCCAAAGACCCAAAAATATAGTTTTTGCAATATTTTCCAAACAAATCAGTTATCGAACACTGGAATATATGTGATCGAAACGTGTCCAGTGAATATGTGTACCAAATTTGAAGTGGATATCGTCAAGAATACCTTACTTATGACCTTTCAAAGACCAAAATTGACCACCTCTCACAGCATTACCATGCATACAAAATGCATTTACGTTTTTGCTTTTTACTTCTATTGCTATGTAATAAACAATGTTATAGGGTCATTGTTCGGGTTCGAGACGAAAAACACGGTCATGATATTTATGACACGGTCAAACATTGTGTCTTTGACGTGACCTGTGACGTCATCGGTGACCCCGAGGTCAACAATATTAGGTTTCCTTCCACAAATTTCCAAGGGACATCTAATGCCGTTTGAATTCGTAAAATCGGTCCAGTAATTCCGGAGATCCGAGGAGATCCAAACTTTAACCCTAATGTTGCAACTTCCAAGCAATCCCGCGTT
>JAXIVJ010003350.1:17500-27500 GCA_036785665.1 Chirona hameri
ACAAGGAAGCGAAATCAGAGTTTTTACGACTGGGATTTAGCCCCCAAACTAACATACGTATTTTTGCCCGCTCTGGATCCGCCAGTAGGCTGAGAAGACGGCTCAGCTAGACGAAAGCCGGCGCGGAGCTGGAAAGGCGACTCAGCAGCTCAGCTTCAAACAGCACAGCTCGAGAGAGCTCGAAGAAGCGGGCGTGCCGGCGGGCGTGCCGACTCAGCACAGCTGGGCGTCCACGCGGCAGATGGACTGGCGTGGCGCGTCGCAGGGGATGTCGTTGGCCACGTTGCCGATCATCTCGAGGCAGTGTTCATTGCTGCCGTAGTTGTCCGGCGCCCCGTTAATCCAGGTGACCTGCACGATGCCACCGTCCAGCGTGTACCAGGTGCCCTCGTGGCCTATGTCGTTGGCGCCCATGTACACTTGTCCGCCGATGCTTTCGAAGAACTCGTGCCACAGCACCGACCAGATCGCGTTGTTCCACGGGCTGGCCAGGTGTCCGTTGGGGCCGAGCGTGGCGCAGTGCGCGTCGGCGTCGTGCCAGGTGCGTTTCTCAGTGATGTGCTGGTAGCAGTAGTTGTCGAAGAGGAACCAGTCGACGGGGCAGGCCGAGCCCGCGCGGCAGAGGATTCTGGACTCGCAGACGTAGCCGTAGACGTTGGGGTGTACGGGCGTGGTGCGGTAAATTTCTTGCAAGTAGTTGTCCGGCATCAGCAAGGGTCCGGCGGATGCCAGGCTGATCAGCGACGGCGTCCAGGTCCACGAGTGGTCGATGTTCTTGACGACGCCATCTCCGTCCAGGTCCTCGACGCCGATCCACTCCATGGCGTTGGGGCGGTGGAACTGCAGCAGGCCGAGGTAGATGGTTTCCCTACTGGGCGTCGCCAGGTAGCTGCACAAGTCCCGGCTGCGGCAGGCCTCCTGCGCGGCATACCAGGTCAGCGGGAACTCGCTCACCCAGTGCGTGTAGCAGCGCTTAATCATCGTCAGCGTGTTCTCGGCCGGGCACCCGCGGCTCGGCTGAGCTGGCTTCACGTAGCTGACGACCACCGGGTGTTCGCCGCCCGGCTCCGTCTTCAGACAGGACAGCGGAAACAGCCAGCACGTGCCGTTGTCGGCGAAAGAGTACGCCGTGCACTCCTCGTACGTCATCCGAAAGCAGCGGATCGAACACGCCACGTTAGAGTCGGCGAGCAGCGTCAGCGACGGCGTGCCCGACAGGACTGTAGGCAGCTTATAGAACGTGTGCAGGGCCGCCTGCGTGGCGGCCACCACGCACAGCAGCTGCAGGAACGGTCGCCGCATGGTCGCTGAGAGCCGCAGCCGGATTGAAGCCGCCTGCCCCGCGGTCCCGCCGGCCGGTGGGCCGCGGAGCGTCTGTTTGCGGGTTGCCCGGTGACCAGCGGTGTAGTGACCGTCGTTGCCCGGCAGCGACCCATGGGCCTGTCGGCGGTGGGCCGGCTAGTTGCTGCGCTCGGCGCCGCGCCCTCATGAGTAAGCGTTTTACCGTTGTTTGTCAGGTGCGCTAGACACAATCTCCTTGCAAGCTGTGAGGGGCGCCGCCGACGCTTCGTGCTGTTAATCAATGCGCAGACTTGCACGGTTGTCGCCGCGCCGGGTTACACTCCAGCCAACAGATTTCAGCTACACTAGCTCATGTTTGAAAGGAGCTGTCCATGTATCACGTAATGTATGTTTCAAACTGCAAATGCAGACTGCAGCGCCGATGTCGTCGCAGTGCTGAGATACACTAAATTACAGGCCCTCAGACTGCTTAACCCGGCATTGGCTGGGGTCTCAGCCGAACGCCATTGGCGGGGGAGGGCGTATTTCGCCTCCCCTGGTTATCTTCCGAACCAATAACCGCAGAGAGACGCGCACGGCGGCAATCGAAAGCTCCCAAGAAGACGTATCCAACGCATATATTACATTCTCAAAACAAGGTCACATGTCAGGTCACGGTCAGGTAAAATGTAAAAATTTAAATATTTGATTTTTTGGGCCATAATTTCCATCCAAAGCGCCTCCGCGCTTTGCGACTATTATCGCACAAAGTGCTCTCCAAGGTATAATACATATCCTGCATAAGCAAAAGATAAATTGTAAGCAAAGGTCAAGGTCAAGGTCAGGTCACAAAAGGTCACAGGTCTGCGAAAGCCATACGACACATGTTGTATGGGTTATTTTACACGTATAATTTGATAGTAGAAGTCATTTTCACAACCTGAAACCATATAAGGTCAAGGTCAGTTCACATAAGGTGGATATATATATATATATATATATATATATATATATATATATATATATATATATATATATATATATATATATATATATATATATATATATATATATATATATATATATATATATATATATATATATATATATATATATATATATATATATATATATATATATATATATATATATATATATATATATATATATATATACATATATATATATATATATATATATATATATATATATATATATATATATATATATATATATATATATATATATATATATATATATATATATATATATATATATATATATATATATATATATATATATATATATATATGTATATGTATATGTATATGTATATGTATATGTATATGTATATGTATATGTATATGTATATGTATATGTATATGTATATGTATATGTATATGTATATGTATATGTATATGTATATGTATATGTATATGTATATGTATATGTATATGTATATGTATATGTATATGTATATGTATATGTATATGTATATGTATATGTATATGTATATGTATATGTATATGTATATGTATATGTATATGTATATGTATATGTATATGTATATGTATATGTATATGTATATGTATATGTATATGTATATGTATATGTATATGTATATGTATATGTATATGTATATGTATATGTATATGTATATGTATATGTATATGTATATGTATATGTATATGTATATGTATATGTATATGTATATGTATATGTATATGTATATGTATATGTATATGTATATGTATATGTATATGTATATGTATATGTATATGTATATGTATATGTATATGTATATGTATATGTATATGTATATGTATATGTATATGTATATGTATATGTATATGTATATGTATATGTATATGTATATGTATATGTATATGTATATGTATATGTATATGTATATGTATATGTATATGTATATGTATATGTATATGTATATGTATATGTATATGTATATGTATATGTATATGTATATGTATATGTATATGTATATGTATATGTATATGTATATGTATATGTATATGTATATGTATATGTATATGTATATGTATATATATATATATGTATATGTGTGTATGTATATGTATATGTATATGTA
This sequence comes from Chirona hameri, assembly GCA_036785665.1. Classification (NCBI taxonomy): domain Eukaryota; kingdom Metazoa; phylum Arthropoda; class Thecostraca; order Balanomorpha; family Balanidae; genus Chirona; species Chirona hameri. The sequence goes on from JAXIVJ010003350.1 coordinate 20,889, forward strand.
TATGTATATATATATGTATATGTATATGTATATGTATATGTATATGTATATGTATATGTATATGTATATGTATATGTAAACATTCTCGATTAAACACAACCGCGGAAATGGCGTTAATCAGCTTCTTGTTGGTGCTCTCAAGTTTTCTTATAATATTCTTTGCTATATGCTTATGGCGGAGAGCACGAAGAACAGGAGTCGGCCAGGACGGCGCTCACTCAGTCCGCGGTTGCTACGTGCAGCCAAGGAATTGAAGAATGACACAGAAATTCAAATCAGGAAGGCAGACAAATCCAACACTTACGTCATCTTAGATAAAAGTGAGTACTTATCAAAAATAGACAATATCCTTGGCGATACATCGAAGTTTACAAAGATCTCACGTAACCCTATAGAGGAACTGAAACGCAAGGCTAATGACCTCATTGACGCAGCAAACAACGCCACAGGTGACAAGGCCATTCGTCGGATCACGGGCGAATTCCAGCCGGGATATATGTACGGGAACGTAAAAACACACAAACCGGGTCACCCTCTGCGTCCTATCATTTCACAAATTCCTCTCCCGACGTACCATCTTGCCAAAAAACTGAATAGCTTGCTGACACCTTATGTACCTGATACCTACGCCCTGAAGTCACCGAGCGAATTCGTTAACATAATCCGCGCCAAAACTCCTAACGGAATGCTAGCTTCGCTTGATGTGACCAATCTGTTCACTAATGTACCAGTTGAGCAGACCATCACTGTACTATGTGACAATGCCTACCGTCACCCTAATCTCGACCCACCAGCCATGCCCGAGTACATAATGGCTGCCATGCTGCGCCTATGCACAACTAAAGCGCCCTTCCGATCCCCTCGCGGCACACTCTTTTACCAAACTGACGGTATAACAATGGGCTCCCCCTTAGGAGTATTGTTTGCTCAAGCTTACATGGGCTGGGTGGAAAACAAGGTTCTAGAGAGAGAGACGCGCCGCATATATATTGTAGATATATCGACGATATCCTGGTGGAGGTTCCGAACAGTGACGCGCTACAGTTGGCTGAGCGCGGCGCCCGCGGCCGCACGTGCTCGCTGCTCTCCCATCTCTCGCCCGCCGCCGTTTTTTACCCAGGCTTCGTCTGAATCGTGAGGATTTTGAGTGACTGATTGTGTGCTTCTGAGTGAGTGAGCTTGTGCCCGCCTTGGCTGCTGCTGCAAGCCAACCACCTACCTGACGTCCGAGTGGAGTTGACCTGGGGCTTCTTTCTGATGCACTGAGCTCGTGACCGGGTCGGCACCACCTCCATCTCAACCACGTCGAACCACCACTTCAAGACATGTATGTCTACCACCGTGAGATGCTGCGATGCCTGCTCTTCGCTCACATCGCCGCCGCCTTCCTGACTGCTGCTGTCCCGGCCCCGGACCCGTGGCGCTCCTCGCGACTCTCACGCCGCCCTGGCCCCTCTGCCCCTCCCCCTGGCCTTGACCCGACCGCTGTGACCGTCCGCGGCCGTGCCGATCAGCTGATCGCTACCCCCAACCCCGCCCCGCGGCGAGGCACGCGCCGAGGAAATAGGTCACGGCGCCGAGGCTGCAGGAGCGGCCTCAGGTGGCGGCGGCCGGGGGGTGAGGCGAGACCCGGTGAGCTGCTGATTGCACAGCTGAACGTGCAATCGATGAAGCCTAAGCTGCCGGAGCTGAGACTGGACGTCCACCAGTACGACGTCATCGCAGTCAGTGAGTCCTGGCTATCTCCCAGCGTCCCGCTGCGTCTTCTGAACATCAACGGGTACCAGCTGTTCCGGCGTGACAGGCCCGCTTCCAGTCGACTGCCGCGGGGAGGGGAGGCGTCGCCGTCCTGGTACGTGACTCTCTACATGTACAAGTTCTCGATGTGCCTTCGTTAACCGGCTCATCCAACCTCGAAGTAATCTGGACTTTGATCAGCTGTGCTTCCCATCGGTGCCTGACTCTTGGTTCTTTTTATCGTCACCCGACTAACTCTGTGGCGCAGGTAACCGCGGACTTAGATGACCTTGAACACCAGGTCCAGTTTATTGTGTTGCGTTATCCTGGCCTGGTGGCACTGGCGGGTGACCACAATCTCAACCAGTTGGACAGATCGCCCAGAGCTCAGGGTTCGCGCCTGAGGGAGTTATTTGGCGCGTATGATTTCCACATGTGCAATTCTTCAGTTCCAACTTACAGACCTGCTATGTCGCTGCTAGACTGCATAGCCGTTAGTCGTGCTGGCTGTTTTCTGCGCGCTGGTGTAACTCACTGTCACTATAGCCCGCACAACTTGTCGCGAGCAATTGTGTCCGTGGCTAAGTGTCGACCGAGGGCAACTGTTACCGTTTCACGCTGTCTCAACAAGCTTGATTTTCATCTTTTCAACCGTACCTTGTATGGCTGTGACTGGTCTAATGTTTTTACTGAGCGCCTGACATCGACGAAGTGGGATAATTTTGTGACTTCTTTCACCTCTGTGCTGGACGCGGTTGCCCCGACGCGCCGTGTCCGGTTGCGTAACCCCGCTGCCCCGCACCTGTCAGCCCAGACAAGCGATTTGTTGGCCACCCGCCGTGTAGCCCTGGCTAACGGCGATCGCACGCGCTATAAAGCGCTGAACCGCGAGTGTAGGGCTGCGATTCGGCGTGACTGTAGGGACGAGGTGCATCGGTGTATTGCCGAGTCTAACCGGTCCTCAATTTGGCGTTGCCTCAAGCCAATCATTGGGGGTGGTAAGTCTGGTGCTGGCACAGTCCTGAATGTACAGCCTGACGTGCTCAACCGTTATTTTGTCGATGTCGGTCCCACTACTGCCGCTGCCGTACCTCCGCCCAGCCGGATTGTGCCCGTTTTACTGCCGCGTGTTCTGACCTGCTCGTTTCAAGTTCAACCTGTGACTCTTGAATCACTTTTTTATACTCTCGCTAACATGAAATCGTCTAAATCTTGCGGAGCTGATGGCATTAGCGTTTACATGTTGCAGCAGTGCTTCCATGGGTTTGGGCACGTCTTGCTCGATATTGTTAACTCTAGTTTGACCGCCGGTTCGGTGCCGCAGCCGTGGAAGCACGCCCTTGTCACGCCTCTCCCTAAAACGTCCGACGTGTCTGATCCCTCCAAATTCCGACCGATCTCTGTTGTACCGGGTATAGCCAAAATTGTTGAACGTGTTGTTCACCATCAACTCAACGCGTACTTTGAAAAACACCGCCTGTTCTCGAGTACTCAGCACGCGTACAGGCGGCGCCATTCGACCGAAACAGCACTCACGGTGCTTTCGGACCGCATTCTCTCTGGTATGGATAACACTGAAATTACGATACTTATTCTAGCTGACCTTTCAAAATGCTTTGATGTGGTGAACCATGACGCGCTGCTCACCAAACTTAGGTTGTACAATGTAGACACGCGCTGGTTTGAGTCATATCTAGCCAATCACTCCCAGCAGGTGCAAACCCGTGACAGAAGCGGTCAGCTTGTGCGCTCGGCATCCCTGCCCAACACCATGGGGGTGTATCAGGGGACAGCACTGGGTCCAATTATGTTTTCAATTTTCTCCAATGATCTTGCCATGCACGCTCATGGAGCTGAAATTGCTCAATACGCAGACGATGTCCAAATTTGGAAAACCGGCAAAAAACATGACATCGTAGCACTGATTTCGTCATTGGAGAACACCCTTGCCGTGGTTTCGGACTGGTTCAGCTCTAATTCTATGAAAGTAAACACATCAAAAACTCAGCTTATTGTTTTCGGAACCAAAAATACGTTGCGTGATCTCCCCCCAATCGAAATCAAATTTGGCACATCCGTTGTAACTGAAAGCCGTACAGTAAAAAATCTTGGTCTAGTGATGGATAGACACCTTTCCTTTGATGACCACATCAGTCAACTGGTCGCCAGGTGCACTGGTGCCCTGATCGCCCTATCTCACTCGAAGCACGTCCTTCCATCATATACCGTGGCCTTTGTTGTGAACGCCCTTGTAGTAAGCTCGATACGGTATTGCATGTCTGTTTACGGCACCTGTGGCAAAACGCAGATGCATCGGGTTCAAAAGCTTCTGAACTTCTGTGCTCGTGTCATAAGCGGTCGCCGTAAACACGATCATATATCCGGAGTGCTAAATGAACTTGGGTGGCTTAGTGCTGAGCAACTGGTCAAATACCATCAGCTCTGCTTGCTAAAATCTGTGCTCGCAACTGGTCTCCCGCATGATATCGCCGAAATGCTCTCCTATGTCTCGACAGTGCATAACACCAGACAGACTGGGCAGTTGTCATGCCCTCGAGCTAAGACGGGTTCTGGGGTTAGGCGTTTTGTCCATTGTGGTGTTTTGTTCAATGGTCTTCCACCAGACCTTAGGGACCTCAGAATGGCGCCTTTCAAGCGCAGACTTAAGCAGCTGCTGCTCTCTGAGTCGGTGTAGTGCGTAATGTATGGCGTGTAACGTGGTGGTGCTCGGCGGCGCACTTGCTTATCATGAATGCTTGTTGTATGTATGTGTTTTACCTCTAGTCCCATATCTTGATGCTCTTGCCTTTTAATATGACGTGGACGCAGAATAGCTACTGTACTGTGGATGTTGTCTGATTTAATACATATACATATATATATACAGGCACTGAGGTCACGTCTTCAAAGGGAATCTTGTCTTCAATTTACGGTGGAAGAAAGCATCCAAAATCGGATAAACTTCTTAGATGTAACCATAGACACATCAGAAGGTGATTTCGCTACCACTGTGTTTAGGAAACCAACTGATTCTGGGACTGTCTCAGCGCCAAGAGCGAATGTCCGGACAGGTATAAGGAGAGCGTCATTAGGGCGTATGTACACAGGGCATTAACGCACTGCTCATCCTGGCCCCTAGTCACCAAAGAACTGCAACATATAAAACAAATGTTAGCAAACAACCACTACCCGGCATCTATGATAGACAGCCAAATACGCCTTGCACTCGACAAATACATGCAAACAAACCCAACGCCAAATCCAACAGCGGTACGACACATAAGCTGTATTACAAGAACACAATGAACGCGGGCTGGAAAACAGACGAGAGGGTATTGAGAAACATCATAAAAAACAACTGTGTACCGAATAACAGACAGGATGAACTTCAACTCAACATCTATTACCGCACACCTACTACTGCAAACACGATTATGTCCAATAACTCTAACCGTGACCACGCTCTACTGAAGCAAGCCAACGTAGTGTACTTTTACAAATGTAAAAAAGGAGACTGTGCACTTCTTCCCAAAAGTGGCTATGTTGGCTTCACCACAACCTCCCTCAGTCGCCGCATAACTATGTATGCATCTGCAAACAGGCGGGCCAAAAACTCACACTGAAAAGTATCATGACACAACCCTTACCAGAAGCGACATGACAGAAAACACCAGCATTCTCACCGTCACCTCTGATAGACGCCGACTTCAAGTCTCGAAGCGGTATTTATTAGAGAGATAGACTCGCAGATAAACACCCAAGTAAATGCCAGAGGAACACTGCAAACTGTATGATGGTCCCCTTCTCACCAATGTGCGATCGTGAGCGGTTGTGTTCTTCGAATTCTTGTACTTCCGTTGTGAAAATGTAATGCTGTCGTTATTTAGTGTTTCATCAATGTATATCAGATGATGTAGAAAACTTTAGGTAAAAAATGTATTAGATGTAAAAGATGTAGTAGATGTAAAAGATGTATTAGGTATAAAAGATATATTATATGTAAAAGATATATTAGATGTAAAAGATGCCTTAGATGTAAAAGATGTATTACATGTAAAGATGTATTAGATGTAAAAGATGTATTAGATGTAAAAGATGTATTAGCTTTAAAATATGTATTAGATGTAAAAGAAGTATTACTGACTCATTGAATTGTGTAGGTACTGTGTGTTTTGCAACATTGAATGTTAACTTGAAGCAACTTAGAAAGTGTCGCATGAGTTTTATAATAATTACTAGTATTGCCGCGAACTAACAATCAGTCTTGATAATGTCATTGAATTGACGAAACGCGTTGACCTTTATAATGAATATTTCATACATTATCCTATTCTTTCTGTACATGAACATCATCCGAGAACATTCAAATGAAGCAAAGAATATTATAAGAAAACTTGAGAGCACCAACAAGAAGCTGATTAACGCCATTTCGCGGTTGTGTTTAATCGAGAATGTTTACATAATAACCTGCTTCCGACTTTCACAAGTATATGTATATGTATATGTATATGTATATGTATATGTATATATATATTATATATATATATATATATATATATGTATATATATATATATATATATATATATATATATATATATATATATATATATATATATATATATATATATATAATATATATATATATATATATATAATATATATATATATATATATATATATATATATATATATATATATATATATATATATATATATATATATATATATATATATATATATATATATATATATATATATATATATATATATATATATATATATATATATATATATATATATATATATATATATATATATATATATATATATATATATATATATATATATATATATATATATATATATATATATAT
>JAXIVJ010003350.1:30000-57500 GCA_036785665.1 Chirona hameri
CAAAATTATGCTGTCGCAGTTACCTCTGCATGAAGGAGGACAGAATTTCCTTCAACACAGGGAAACTTTTGTCAATAATGCCCTAAAGAAAAGAATCCCTTTGAGAATTGTGGTAGAATTCTGCTGCCAGTTGCTACCAAACCCAATTCTCGCCTCACTCTGATGGTATGGGTGCTCGACCTACATTAATTCCAAATCATCCATTTATATGTGATTTTCACTCTAAATAATCTACAGGCAATTATTTTAGACCGGCATCATTGCAGCGCCAGCCCAAGTTTGTATTTACTACCATAGCTGTGGCTAGTGAATCATCCTGGTATAGTGCGCCATTTTTTATTACTTTTTTTTAGTATTCAGTGAGTGGAAAATGCTCTGTTTTGTCGTAGTTAATTATCAATATATAGGTTATAAATGTGTTGATTTTATATTTGTTTAACCTGTTATTGCTATAGCTTGAACTATTTCATTACACATTGATAAGTGTTGTTCACAACAGTGGCGGCGCCAGGGGTCAAACGTAGGTGAGGCAGTCAGGGGGCCGGGGAGGGGCGCTGTTTCGTGATGTTTGTTTAGTAGGTTAGCAAATATATGCTGATCACCACGGTTAATACTCCACCGCTACAAACGGACGTAAGGCACGCGGCACGTAAGGCTTTCGATTAGACTCTTCATTCTGCCGGTTGACAAGAATTGTGCGACTGCATGTTAAAGGGAATAGGTCACCTTGATTTTTTTTTTAATTCAGCTATTTTCGAGCTGAAAAAAACGAATATGGCATTTGTTTGGACGATAGATGGATATCCGTCGAAGAGTTTCAAGTTTCGTGCTCCGATCGGGGCAGAAACAGCCGAACACCGTCTTCTAAAAGGGATCCTTTTAGAAGAAGCTGTGTCGTGCCCAGATCTACTACCACGACACTAGTCCTGTGCCAAAATTACTTAGCGTAGCGAGGTATTTCTTTCACCACAACCCGTTTTTCGATCTGCTGTACAAATCTGCTATCTCAGTTCAAAACCCCATGTTAAAGGTGAACTATTCCCTTTAAGAATAGGACTCAGAGCCTACACATAAAATAATTAGGTATATGCGAAGAACACGGCTAAGAAAATGCATCGAAATATTTGTAATCCAAGTCTGGACGGCTCGCCGATCTCCTTGCAGCAATATGTAACTATTACATAAGTGAATGATATTTGCCATTATAAGGAGATTTAAAAAATATATTAAACCATTAGAAAACATCCACATTCAAAATATCCCGAAACATTGTAATCACGAGCTTTTTCTTTTCTTTTAATCTTTTCTTTTTTCTTAAATCTTAAAATCTTAAATCTTTTTTTCCCGCCTGTCACACAGATTCTTTGCTGAGCTCCCGCGTTGACGCCGCATCTAATTTCTCCCCAACGGAAGCGCTCGGCGAAAACTCAGCGCGTCCTGTTACGCTGAGATACCGCCAAAAGATCTGAGGACTGTTCGGCATCTAATAATATTATTGGCGTAAGTGACGTCACACCTTCGGTGACGTCATGACACTTTTAAAGACGTCATAGATAGGCCGAATATTCTTAGGACAATTGCATTTGCAATGAAGAAGTGGCCAAGAAAGTAGCGATGATGACGTTGTCAATGGTCATGAATCACGTCAACAAAGACCGTGTTATCAGCCGATGAGGTGAGTTGCTTCATCTTCATTTTATCAAAATCCACCAGTTTCCGCGATATGTGCCCGCTTATTTTGTCGCCGGCGCTAATATCGTCGAAATTGTATTCCGAAATTGGGCACATCCATAAATGTTTGGCTAGACATCCTGAGGAGCATGACGGGAGATGACGTCATAGTTTCTGACGTCTTTTTTTCCCGGACCGGCCTATAGCCATTTTCCGGGTGGGGAAAATTACATCTGGCAATTTGCCAGGAAAAGAATTACGTTAACCGGTTTATGTGAACCCGGAGCAAGCTAGGGAGTAGGGTATCTATTTTACGTTAATTGAATTGTTCAAAGTGAATATAATATATATCGTACGTTAATAATTTCGTTCAAGGTCAAAGTTAAATAAAACACGAGACACACATACATACACATTTTATTCCATACACACACAGACACACACACACATTTGAACATACACTTGCGAAACGGTGTCAGTGTTGATGGAGCCGGGGCGCCATCATTGCAGCAACGGGAGGCTGTTGCCAGTCCCCTGGCTCCGGCGCCCCGGCGAGACCTGGTTGTGGGTTGTATTTTTCTGGGAGAAAACTCCTAAATTATAAACAAAACAGCGTCTATCGCAAAGGGGAAAACCTGCGCAGAAAGCAAAAATTGCGCTAGTAAAAAAAAACGGTTATATTTAATTAAATAATCGTGTTTGGTAAAGAAAATCAAAGAGGAGGCCAATCAATTCTGGATAATTATCACCTAACAGCGTTTGAAGATTCCATGTGATGCGATTCTGTTGCGTGTATTCAGTTATTTTCTGACGTTTGGCGTTGTGCACTGGGCAAGTAATTAGTAAATGTTGAATAGTGTAGCGCGGATAACCCGGGCAGTGTTGGCAATTTAGTGGCGGAAGATTGTCTATAATATAATAATGAGTAATTTTTGTATGACCGAGGCGGAGGCGCGCCAATACTACTTCCTTTTCTCGACAATTCTGATGACTGGATATAAAACGTTGAATTTGTTGTTTTATTGTTGTTTGTTCGAGCGCTTATTGTCCGGTTTAGAGGGCACCGGTTCTGCTCCATGGGGTGGAATTTGCCTCTATAGGGCTCCTAATGTCTGACTTTCAGGGCGCCTTTCCTGTCCCTAGGGCGCGATTTACTTCTAGAAATGCTCATGGCCCAATGCCCAAGGGCGCCTGTACTGTACTGGAGGGCAAGGGGGGGGGGGGGGCGCAAATTGCATCTTAAAGGGAAATAATCACCTTTTGATTTAATTATCTGCATTTTTATGTGACACATGTATGGTATCAAATTGATCGTACCTCAATTTAAAAGTGAAATAACAGCTTCTTATATCTCAAAAATTAAATTTTGGGATTTGTTGTTTAAATATGTATGTACTTACATATGGTGACAAACAGTATGATCCATCACTATCTCTGGTTTGATGATATTTGTAAACAAGTCATAGGGAAAAAAATGAAGTAAGTGCGTCAAGAAGCGTGACAATGTCCCCGATTGGTCAATGAAACAAATCGCCGACACTAAAAAGGTCGCCGTTGGTTGCATAAGTGAACTTCCTATTTATTTATCAGTTTTTGCAATGTTAGTTCTTTTTTTTGGGCGGGGGATGGTTATTTTCTATGATAAGCTAAAACATAGTGTTATATACAGCCAGACAACACAAAACAAAACTTCTAATGTTGAAAATAAATGTTTTTTTTATTCTAAAAAAAATGAGGGTCACAACCACTAACTAGGCCGCCGTTGCGTGCATAAGTTAACTGCTAATTTGGTTACCTTATTATTCAATGCTTGTGGATCGCTACGGATATAAGGGCACATAATCACAATAGACATAGTGCAAGACATATTTTCAATACAATATTTTGACAAAACATTACAATAGAAGCCCGGAATTCGATGGGAACCAAAATTCGTTACCAAATACTTGAGAGTACCGACCATTATAAGCGTGGATCGCTCATCAATTTTAACTTGAAATATCTTTCAGTAGGAATGTTTATATGTAAAATGTGATCAATTTACAATATATTTTGGTGTCGTCTGTCGATTTCAAGTGAAAACTTCATTTTTGTAGGAAAATGTGCATATTTCCTTTTAAAAAAACGTATGGGGAGGGGGCGCTTTCAGCGCCGGCCAAACAAAAATGGTACGGACATTCCGCACCACACGTCCATGGGCGCTAGGCGGCTACGCCCATGGGCGCCTATTGCCCGGCAAGGGCGCCATCGGCGCCAAATGGAGGGGCTATGGAATAACACTCGACTGAATGCTCGTGGAATGACTCATTGGCCCGGAGGGTGCCTTCCAGAGGCGGTCGCAGGGGAGGGGGGGGGGGGGGGGGGGGAGGCATCCGGGCCATGCCCCCCCCCCCCAAGTCCCCAATTTTTCCATATGAAGTCATATGTATCAGGTCGACCACTAAACCCTATCAAGCTCTCACCAAACCTCCGTTCCTGGCGGAGCGCAGGACCTGTATTTGAGACCGAAGGTCGGCTGCGCGGCGGCCGCCAATGCCGTGACCTTGCTGGATACATATCTGACGCATTTCACACACACAAAAAACACGTTACTTACATTGCAGTTGTAATTTGGGGGAGCAACTCGGCGCAGTGGTAAGATACTTGCCTTCTGTGCCGGGGGCCGGGGTTCAATCCCTCGGCGGGCCTCTGAAAAAAAATCTGCCCGGCTCTCCATACCCCTTGGAACAGGGTGAGAGTTCCAATTAGCACCTTGGTGACAAGAGGATACAGTCCTTGGTTCACAAACCGAACCAAACCAACCTTTTAACATTAGCGAAGGAGTAAGATAAGAGCTCCTTCGCTGTCAAAATAGGAGTGACTTAGGAGTAAAATGTTATTCAGATAAGTTAGAGCTTAATCGGTCTTTCTTTCAGGGCATGTTGTTTGTAATTCGGTGCAATAAAATTATTTATAAAGTCTTTCAAAAATTGCATGTTATTATTGATTTGTATAGGGGTAAGGGATTCTCCGTCCAGATGACGTCACCATTCCTAAGTCGGATTCGGTCAAATCGCAGGATGACTCTACCTTCGTATAGGGTCTTCGTATAGGTATTAGGTGACCCGTTTAGCAACTTTTGTTTCGAATCTTCCATTTCCGGGCATCAGTCGACGGGGAACAGCGTTCTGAGTAAGATGGAACCAAATTTGAACACAATTTCGAAAAATTCGAGGGCGCGCCGTGACACCAAAGTGGTCAATGTTCTGCAATTTTTGCCCTATTTATCCGCTACAAGGCGACAGGTGATATTGGTCGCACTGTATGTCACACTGTGTGGAGACTGATCGGTGACATCTACGTATGCCAGGTTTCACTTCAATCGATGCAATGGTTTGACCACAGGAGGACCAAAACCGCGACTGATCTGGCATACTTTGCATTGCTGCCCATAGATGGCAGCACTGTCACGGACCATGGAATCGCCTTAGTGTCCTGGATTTCCGTCGTTTTTTCGGAAGTGTAAAGGGAAATATTTACCTTTTGATTTACTTATCAGCCTTTTTATGTGACACATGACACTATTATACACTGTATACGTTCTATGACACCATTTACGTTCCATGCTTGCCGGAGGTGTGTTATTCATGGCAGCATTGCGCAATTGCATCACGCCAGAGACAGTGACGACTAACTCAATTGAATGCATATTAGGTCACCACATCACATTTCGCAAATATTGAACGCAATTGTATATCGGCGCTTCCATTAAGAGTGCGGTGACACCATGGCTCTGCCGACCTGGCCGTGCAGTGCCCACCTGCCCTATAAATGTCCATTTGCCACTTACAGCCTGCCTACAGTGTCTTATACCCAGTGACTGTGACCTGCCCAAGGGTTGCGCTTCCTGGCAGATATCTTGTTGAGCGAATGCCCATCCTGACGCCTGTCGCCGTAGACCTGGGAAGCTGCCTCCGTCGTCAACTTGACGGCCCGTTCGGTAGACTGGGTGTGACACGGCACGCCGGTCCGTAGTGGCTCAGCTGCCTGATCAGCTGTCCAGCTCGCTGTCTGACAACTGCATGGTGAGCGGCGGTTCCATGGTGGCGGATGTGACGTCGACCAGCTCCCAGTAGGACGGCGCATCATACCGGAGCAGGACGGCGCATCATACCGGAGCAGGACGGCGCATCATACCGGAGTAGGACGGCGCATCATACCGGAGCAGGACGGCGCATCATACCGGAGTAGGACGGCGCATCATACCGGAGCAGGACGGCGCATCATACCGGAGCAGGACGGCGCATCATACCGGAGCACCCGGAACCGTAGGACGGCGCATCATACCGGAGCAGGACGGCGCATCATACCGGAGCAGGACGGCGCATCATACCGGAGCAGGACGGCGCATCATACCGGAGCAGGACGGCGCATCATACCGGAGCAGGACGGCGCATCATACCTGAGCAGGACGGCGCATCATACCGGAGTAGGACGGCGCATCATACCGGAGCACCCGGAACCGTAGGACGGCGCATCATACCGGAGCAGGACGGAACCGTAGGACGGCGCATCATACCGGAGCAGGACGGCGCATCATACCGGAGCAGGACGGCGCATCATACCGGAGCAGGACGGCGCATCATACCGGAGTAGGACGGCGCATCATACCGGAGCACCCGGAACCACATTGTGTGCAATTCTTGACCACAGGTCATCTCAGGTCAGGTCACGTGACCACACCTCCAAATAAGTTTGCGGTCGTACCACAGCCACTGTTTTGGGCCGATCAGTTTCAAACTTACAAGATTTCATCAGGTCATAGATACCTACGATTCGAATATCTAAGATGTTGTATATCGGTGACCTAAGGTCGCCGGTCGGGTTAATTTCGTGACCTCCCATTATAAGTAAATGGTAAATATTAAAATGTTTCATTTTCCGAGGATACGCATGATATCAGTCCAATTCCTTCTGGATCATGTTATCATAGGCTATTATTGATGATCCAGGTTAAATTTTTGTTCAGTTACCCCTACAGGATCAGCCGAGGTCAGCAGAGGTCACCAACACTTTTGGTTTCAATAACTCTCGATAGAATGAAGATAAAGAAGTGAAATCGGCATCAATGTGTTTGTCTTGTCGAGACACGTCTCCCAATATGCAACATGACCTACTTGGGTTGCCACTTGACCTTGACCTGAGATCAAATTTCTAAGTTGACCTAAACTGGTCCAAATTAATGTGATTCGAAGCGCGTTGACGAGACAAACATGATGGCGTCAAAATTATTGCCGTATCTGTATTGGTAAACAGTTATTGCCGAACGTTTTGCCAAAAATAACCCTTTTGACATTTGATGACCTCTGGAGCCTAACCTATTAACCTGAGGTGAAATGTGATGACACTGTGTGATTTAATATTTCAACAGCTTTCGATTATTTCTTTCCGTTTGTTCCTATCTGTCATAGTTCCCGAGATATTTGGGGGTTTCTGGAGAAAAGACCTAAAACTGGCAAATCTGACCTTTGGTGACCTCTGGTGACCTCAATATTGACTTGAACCAAAACATGTTAAAATAGTTTCAAAGTGGTTTTTGATGAGCTTAACGTTTTTTTGACAATTATACCGATTATGATTGTGATGATGATTTAGGAGTGGGCGCCTCAACTGATAGGGTTTCACTGCACTTCAAGCTCCACTGGCACTTAATGATTAGGCATTATATGGCCACAATGGCGGCTGAAGCGGGGAGGCAGCCGAGACAGGCTGTTCCCATTTTAAAATATTCCAATTTTCAACAGTATTGCTGATAACTGCTGCATGTTAAGAATTGGATTGAAATGTGATTTGCTCCTCCTCTCATCCCCTGGGAGATTCTACCGCCGCTGCCTGGACACAGGAGCTGGTCATTGCTTTTCGCGCGTAAGTGCACCTGTGTCGCGTACCAGACAATGACTGGTAATGCGCTCTGAATGGTTTGCAACACTGCAGCGCACCAAATAACACTGTGTAACTAGCGATCAGCTTCGGTTTCAAGAGCGCTGGAGCTGTCAGCTGACGTGATTATCTAGTCTAGTTTCGCCATGTGTAAATATATCGGTGTGACGACTCGCGTTCTTGGGGCGGCATAAATTTACTTCACTTCCAGATTGTCCAAATTTAATCGATAGAAACGCCATAACGTGACGCTTCGAATTGAAACACTTTACGATAATGGTCTGTTGGGTTCCTGATTATCTGAAGAGGCGATTGTAGTTCATTGATCGCTTTCGTATTACTGGGGCAATAATGGTCAGACAATGTTTTATTAAAACATTCATTTCACGAGTAAAACTGAAACGTTCTTTTGTTGGTTTCTTTTTCGGAGTGGCTTTATTGAAGTACGTACTTAAGCTGAATGGAGTACGCACTTACTCCATTCATCTGCCCGTGAAGTCGTGATATAGGAAGTTCTCCGAGCAGAAATAAATAATGTTTCGGTCTGAAAAGAATGCATTTAGTTGTTCTCATATATTGGATAGGTCCTTTAGAGAATGTGGTCCTTGAAGCGTTTATGTTGCTACCTGCCGTATACCACTGGTTCAAATACAGTTGGAATGAAGTTGGAGGAAGTTGGAAGTCAGTTGGAATGAATTATGCCTCATTAATCCGCGCCGTGCTGATGGGGCGTTCAAACGCCCCCCTAAGGTTTTCAAGGATAGAGGAAAAACGGCGGCGCGCAGCGCCGACATTTTTGGCACACGTGTTTGGGCATCAATTACCCACATTCTGTGAAATTTTTGACCTCGGGTCATCTCAGGTCAGGTCACCAAGTCAGGTCACGTTATCCCACCTTCAAAAAGGTTTGCGGTCGTACCACAGCCGCAGTTTTTGGCCGATCGGTTTCAAACTTACAGGATTTAATTAGGCCATAAGTACCTACAATTGGTGTATATCGTTTTTTGTATCGATGACCTAAGATCAGGTCAATCACGTGACCTCCCATTGTAAGTAAATGGGAAAATTTGCAAATGTTCCTTTCCAGAGAATACGCATCAGATCAGGTCAATGCTTTCGGAATCATATCATAGGTCATTTTTGATGACCCAGGTATAATTTTTGCCCAGTGACCCTTACAATGTCATCTGAGGTCACCAACATGTTTTTGTCAATAACTTTTGATCGAATACAAATACAGATGTGGGACCGATACCACTGTGTTTATCTCCTCGTCGAGCTGCCTCCGAATATGTGAAGTGTGACCCACCTGGACTGCCATATGACCTTGGATGACCTTGACCTGAGGTCAAGTTTGGAATTTAACCTAAATCACTTGCAATGGGTATGATTTGAAGTGCTTCGACGAGTCAAACACGACGACTTTAAGATTATTGTTCTATCTAGATTACATAAAAAGTTATTATCGAAACACTGCTTTTGCCAAAACTAGCCCTTTTGATATCTGAGGACATCTAGAGCCTTAAATATTGACCTGAGCTAAAATTTGAGGGCATCGATAGGGGTTGCATTTTTCAAGAGCTTTCGATTGTTTTTGTCCTGTTTGTTCCCAGCTATCATAGTTCCTGAGACATTTGGGGGTTTCTGGAGCATAGTCCTAAAATGAGAAAATCTGACCTTTGATGACCTCTGGTGACCTCGATATTGACCTGAGCCAAAACAAATAACCAAATAGTTTCGACATGATGTTTGATGAGCTATCGAACGTTTTTTGTGTGTGTTAAATTCCGCCTACTCCCCATAGGAGCCGAGTTAGAAGGTGGCGTTTAGACCCCCCCCCCGCCACGGGAAGGTGGCGCCGAGTATAAACATAAGATCATAAACATAAACATAAACATAAGGCACGGCGCGAGATAATGGCGAGTGCACGCCATCCGATAGTAGAATACGCGTAGAGGGAACGAAGAATGTCAGGTGTCCCTATGATACCTGCCCGTCTGTGAGATCACCTCGTCTCGAACTACGTAGTCCCGCGCCCGGTGGACCACCCGATCAATACGACGCAGAGTGAGATGCGGGGCCATGTGCAGGTCTGGCGACGAGCTGTCTGCCGGGTCTCATTTGTATTTGCATAACTTAATCCGAGTCCTTCGTTTGGTTGGCTTTCTGGGATCAGAGTCATTCGCTAAGCACAGCCTGTTTCGTGGACCATGACTTCTATCATCTGGTCGCGCAATTTCTGGTTATCGGCAGAGTTTAGAGTCGAAAGCTCGTGCTGCAAAGCCTCGGCACGGTCCGCCCCGTCCCCCGACCTTATCTGACCGCAGCCGCTGCCACCCGCTGCAGACCTTACCATTCAAGGGCAAATGTTTAGCAAAAGCCAGTGACTAGACCTCGATCAGTGAACACTGATCGAACGGCCGATCAGTGATCAGAACGCGAACATCCCGCCAATTGACAGGGTGGGAACGGAGCCGGGCGGGCCTCTGGTGACCAGAGTGACCAGAGGATACCAACTCAACTGCGGGAATGAACTGAGCTACGGAAAAGACAACGGAGCTACGGGGAAAACAATCGATTTGTGAGAAAAACAACTGAGATACGGAAAAGACACTGAGCTACAGGAAAGACAGCTGAGCTACGGGAAAGACAACCGAGCTTCGTGGAAGGCTGATGCTAAACTGACACTGGGGCAATTCT
Source organism: Chirona hameri (assembly GCA_036785665.1). Classification (NCBI taxonomy): domain Eukaryota; kingdom Metazoa; phylum Arthropoda; class Thecostraca; order Balanomorpha; family Balanidae; genus Chirona; species Chirona hameri. Next base: position 40,291 of record JAXIVJ010003350.1, read on the forward strand.
TGGGAAATTCGACCGAAAAATCCTCATTCTACACCATCACCTCTCCGATTTTTCTGCAAATTTGCTCCAAGCAGTATTCATAGGCGTAGAATCGATCTATGACATCAAAACATTTTTTTTAGCAACGGTTTCGGAGATATGCCCTGCGGCATCCGGGTCATCACAGAGACTGTTTTTGAATGTGCAATATACGCATAACTTAAACACGATTATATGTAGCAAAATTAAACTTTTGCATTCCATTGACCGTTAACCAAGGAACAATTTAACCATCTCAAAAAATGTAATTTGTGATTTTTTTTCACGTGACCTCGTCGGGCTCGTGACGTAATTTTTGACCCGTGACCTTGAACCCTAATACAATGAAACATTTATTTCTGTCTAATGACGATTTGACGTCAACCAATTATATTTTACATAAAATAATAATAATTGTGGGTTTCGGTCTACAAAAATATATACAAGATTGAACTTCCCAATTTGGCCACCAGTTGATATTTTGCCAATATTTAAGTCGTAACTTCCGATCCAAGTGTTTCAGAGGCATTAACAAAATATTGGGTTCAATTTAAGGCCAATGTCATATTATGTGTTATTAAGGTCACATGAAAGGCCAGGTAAAGCTCAGGTCAAAATCGAAGCCTATGCGTGTATTGGTTATATTTTCCATCAATAACTTTACAGTGGAATCATTATCACCCAAAGTGCTCTCAAAGGCATAATATACATGTTGCATTAGCGAAAATCAAGTTTTAAACAAACGTCAAGGTCAAGGTCAGGTCTCAAAGTTCACTATTGACAACATATATACAAAAGTCATGCGACACATGGGTTTATGGGTGTTTTTATGCCTATAATTTGATAGCGCTAGCCATTCTTACCAACTAACCTCACGTAAGGTGCGTTTAGATATGTTAATGCCAAGACAGTGGCGGCGGATTGTATTTTAGGATTGGGGGCAAAGCAATCTCCAGGGACCCCCGGAGCACAGGGCCCCCTCTTAGGAATAAGGGCTCCTTCGCCACTTGAACTAATCACTGAGGTCCCCCTCAAACCGGATGATGGCTATCTCATACTGACCGAGGACTCCCTCAGGACGACTGAGGGCCGACCAAGAGCCCCTCAGGACGACCGAGGACCGACCAAGAACCCATCAGGACGACCGATGACCGACCAAGAGCATGCTGATCGAGGGCACCGGGCAATTTTTATCGGCCAAAAAAGGGGAAATCGATATTTCCGGAAGGCCCTTCTTCGAAACTTCTGGGGGGAGGGGGGGGGGGGCAAAACCATATGTTTGCCGCCCTCAACTTCTTGAGGGGGGGGGGGGGGCAGCTGCTCCCCTTGCCCCCTCTTCCGCCGTCCTTGATCAAGGGCAAATCAACGCCAGGTCACATAAGGTAAACATTTGAAACTGACTAATAATATACATAATTAAAACACACATGTTTCTAGATCAGTTTTGTCACATAATTACAGTATTGCTATCTATTTGTATATATCTGGTCATGGATGGCCACACAACTCATATACTCGAATAGTGACGTCATGAGTTCATCATGCTTAGGGAGCCATAATTCTGTCAAATAGGTTGACATTTTTTTTAAAGCTGGTGTCTGTATCATTATATTGAAGTAATATTATCGGGAATATATTGGAGGACAACGTATGAGCAATACGAAACTCAAGTTTAATAACTCAACTCGAAACTCAAGTAAATATATCAACATATTTGACAGTTTGGGGCTCCCCAAGCATGATCGGAACTCATAAGTCATTTTTTAGATTGTATGTGTTGTGGCCATCCATGGCCATATACATACAACTAAATAGCACCACTGTAATTATGTGAAAAACTGGTCTAGACACATGCGTGTTTTAATTAGATTAGTTAGTTTCTTCTTTTTTTGGCATGTCTGAAGTGTCACCTTCATGGAATTGTCACATCCAAAGTGCGCGCACTTTGTGACTGTCACAGTGGTGGTGAAGAAATAGGCCAACTGACCGTGTGGGTAAGATTTTGTAGACCCCCACCATCTAGTTTTGGCAAAGTTTTGGCACCGTAGGGAATTCCTTTACCATTCGTGAAGCTGGGATATATTGAATTGAATATATCCTGACGCCAAAATACTTAGTTTTCACCAAAATTCCCAGTCACAAAATTTTCTGAAGATTAACTATATCTAACTATAAAAAATTGACCTAATCACCACATTTCTGATGAGGAACTATATATTCTTATCTGATCACTTTTGTATTTATTTATTTTCCACAAAATCCCATTTTTTTTAACAAAACTGTCACCTTCGCACGTGGGCGAGTGCGTAAGATTATGCAGCTCTGAGTGACGTTATTTGGTAAAAATGGATATCACTGCCAAATTATACGCGTAAAAACACTTATAAAACGTGTCACATAACTTTTGTATATATTTTGTTAACAGTGACCTTTGTGACCTAACCTTGACCTTTCGTGTGACCTTAATAACACATAATATGACAGTGGCCCTTTAAGTGAACCCAATATTTTTGTTTAATGCCTCTGAAGCACTTGGATCGGAAGTTACGCCTTAAATATTGGCAAATTACCACTTAGTGGCCGAATTAGGAAGCTCAAAGGTGTTTTTGTTTTGTGGGCCGAAACTCACAATTTTTAATATTGTATGTATATTAACAATGGAATGTAAAAGTTTCATTTTGCTAGTTAGAACAGTTTGTAAGTTAGGTGCATTCGAAAAACAGCCTCCGTGATGACCCGGCAAAAATGCCGGAAGGCATATCTCGAGAACTGTTTTTCAAAATGGGGTTTTGATGTCATAAATAGATTCTACGCCTATGAATACCCCTTGGACCCAATTTTCGAAGATGTGACGGTGTAGGACATTGGCCGAATTTCCCAAGAATTGCCCACCAGCGCGTGTCCCGTGCCTGCCCACTGCGTTGCCTTTGTCGGCTGGCACAGCGGCAGACTCATTCTGCAGCAGGTGCCGGCGTGTCCCGTGCCTGCCCACTGCGGTGCCTTTGTCGGTTGGCACAGCGGCCGACTCATCCGTGCCTGCCCACTGCGGTGCCTTTGTCTCATGCTGCTGCAGCAGGCGCCGGCGTGTCCGGTGGCGGCCGAAGCGGTTACCCGTTGTGCTAATGAGCGAGAGGCTCGAGTCACATACATTTTGAACAAATAGACAAACTTGCTGCACAACGCGATGGTAAAAACTTGTGATGTCATGCCATACAGCACGTGGAATGTGTTTATCTGTCGAAAGCTTCCGAAAACTGATGGTCCGAAGGCTTTTGATCGATAAATTCATTAATGCGCTGTTTTTTTGTTGGTGTACTGTCCAGTACATCAACAAAAAAACAACGGACACTTATTTACAACAAAAACAAATCTTCATCTACTGTGTAGCAACTTTTAGTCGATGTTTTCACCTTCGCGCATGACGTCACCAATGCCTGACCTGCCTATGGAATAACCTGGGGGCTGGGGCGATACGATGGGTATCTTGCCGCAGCGGATCTTATATTAGGCCGCGGCCGCCCCCCGGGGTACGGGTCCCCGAGTAATTGGGTCGAGCTTTATTTCTGTCCGAGGGAAACTTGGCTAATTATCCCATCATACGCGCACAGCCTCGGTGGCGAGCAGGGGGCGCTTCGCACTACAAGTTTGGGCACGGGAATTAGAAGGTGATGGATGGGTTGTAGTCGGCGGTGGAGTGGGGGCGGTTCACAGGCCGCCCTAGAAGGCAGGGGAAATAGTGGGTGGAGGAGATTCGTGGATGTTGGACGGTGGATAGTGGATAGTGGACAGTGGATAGCGGATAGTGGATAGTGGACAATGGACAGTGGACTGTGGACAGTGGACAGTGGATAGTGGACAGTGGACAGTGGACAGTGGACAGTGGACAGTGGACTGTGGACAGTGGACAGTGGATAGTTGACAGTGGTCAGTGGACAGTGGACAGTGGACAGTGGACAGTGGACAGTGGACAGTGGACAGTGGATAGTGGACAGTGGACAGTGGACGGCGGATAGTGGACAGTGGATAGTGGACAGCAGATAGTGGACAGTGGGCAGTGGACGGTGGACAGTGGACAGTGGGCAGTGGACAGTGGACAGTGGACAGTGGACAGTGAACGGTGGACGGTGGACAGTGGACAGTGGACAGTGGACAGTGGACAGTTGACAGTGGACAGTGGACAGTGGACAGTGGACGGTGGACGGTGGACGGTGGACGGTGGACGGTGGACGGTGGACGGTGGACGGTGGACGGTGAACGGTGGACAGTGGACAGTGGACAGTGGACGGTGGACGGTGGACAGTGGACAGTGAACAGTGGACGATGGACGGTGACCAGTGGACGGTGGACAGTGGACGGTGGACGGTGGACGGTGGATGGTGGGCAGTGGACAGTGCACGGTGGACAGTGGACGGTGGTCAGTGGTCAGTGGTCAGTGGACGGTGGACGGTGGACAGTGGACGGTGGGCAGTGTGGACAGTGGACAGTGGACAGTGGACGGTGGACGGTGTACAGTGAACAGTGAACAGTGAACAGTGGACGGTGGACGGTGGACGGTGGACAGTGGACGGTGGATAGTGGACAGTGGACAGTGGACTGTGGACAGTGGACGGTGGACAGTGTGTACGGTGGACAGTGGACGGTGGACAGTGTGTACGGTGGACAGTGGACGGTGTACAGTGTACAGTGGACGGTGGACGGTGGACAGTGGACAGTGGACAGTGGACAGTGGACGGTGGACGGTGGACGGTTGACGGTGGACGGTGGGCAGTGGACGGTGGACAGTGTGGACGGTGGTCAGTGGACGGCGGACAGTGGACAGTGGGCAGTGGACGGTGGACGGTGGACGGTGGACGGTGGACGGTGGACGGTGGACGGTGGACGGTGGACGGTGGACGGTGGACGGTGGACGGTGGACAGTGGACAGTGGACAGTGTGCAGTGTACAGTGGACAGTGGACAGTGGACAGTGGACGGTGGACGGTGGACGGTGGACGGTGGACGGTGGACGGTGGACGGTGGACGGTGGACGGTGGACGGTGGACGGTGGACGGTGGACAGTGGACGGTGGACGGTGGACGGACAGTGGACAGTGGATGGTGGACGGTGGACGGTGGAAAGTGGACAGTGAACAGTGAACAGTGGACAGTGGACGGTGGACAGTGTGGACGGTGGGCAGTGGACGGTGGACAGTGGACAGTGGACAGTGGACAGTGGACGGTGGACAGTGGACGGTGGACGGTGGACAGTGTGGACGGTGGACAGTGGATGGTGGACAGTGTACAGTGTACAGTGGATAGTGGACAGTGGACAGTGGACGGAGGACGGAGGACAGTGTACAGTGGACAGTGGACAGTGGATAGTGAATAGTGGACGGTGGACGGTGGACGGTGGACGGTGGACGGTGGACAGTGGACAGTGGACAGTGGACAGTGGACAGTGGACAGTGGATAGTGGACGGTGGACGGTGGACGGTGGACGGTGGACGGTGGACAGTCGACAGTGAACAGTGGACGGTGGACGGTGGACGGTGGACAGTGGACAGTGAACAGTGGACAGTGGACAGTGGACAGCGGACAGCGGACAGCGGACAGTGGACAGTGTACAATGGACAGTGGACGGTGGACAGTGGACAGTGGACGGTGGACGATGGACGATGGACGATGGACAGTGGACAGTGGACAGTGGATAGTGGACGGTGGACGGTGGACAGTGGACGGTGGACGGTGTACGGTGGACGGTGTATAGTGGACGGTGTATAGTGGATAGTGGACGGTGGACAGTGGACGGTGGACGGTGGACAGTGGACAGTGGACAGTGAACGGTGGACAGTGGACAGTGGACGGTGGACGGTGGACGGTGGACAGTGGACGGTGGACAGTGGACGGCGGACAGGGGACGGTGGACAGTGGACGGTGGACGGTGGACAGTGGACAGTGGACGGTGGACGGTGGACGGTGGACAGTGGACGGTGGACAGTGGACGGTGGTCGGTGGACGGTGGACAGTGGACAGTGGACAGTGTACGGTGGACGGTGGACGGTGGACGGTGGACGGTGGACGGCGGACGGCGGACAGTGGACGGCGGACAGTGGGCGGTGGACAGTGGACGGTGGAAAGTGGACGGTGGACGGTGGACAGTGGACGGTGGACAGTGGACAGTGGACAGTGGACGGTGGACAGTGTACGGTGGACAGTGGACGGTGGACAGTGGACGGTGTACAGTGGACGGTGGAGATTGGACGGTGGACGTTGGACAGTGGACGGTGGACAGTGTACGGTGGACGGTGGACAGTGCACAGTGCACAGTGGACGGTGGACGGTGGACGGTGGACGGTGGACAGTGGACGGTGGACGGTGGACGGTGGACGGTGGACGGTGGACAGTGGACGGTGGAAGGTGGGCAGTGGGCAGTGGACAGTGAACGGTAGACAGTGGACGATTGACAGTGGACGGTGGACGGTGGACAGTGTACAGTGGACAGTGGACAGTGGACAGTGGACGGTGGACGGTGGACAGTGGACAGTGGACAGTGTACGGTGGACAGTGGACGGTGGACAGTGGACGGTGGGCAGTGGACAGTGGACAGTGTACAGTGTACAGTGGACGGTGGACGGTGGACAGTGGACGGTGACAGTGGACGGTGGACAGTGGACAGTGGACAGTGGACAGTGGATAGTGGACGGTGGATGATTGTCTCCCCACCTGCACCGCTGCCTCTGACTTGCGTCTGAGTCTGCTGTATTTTCTGTGGAAGGTGGCGGGAACGTTCTCCCCGTGCGCTCCGACCTCCTACTACCCACCATCCGTTGTGGGACACTTCATCACACTACCCACCATCCGTTGTGGGGACACTTCATCACACTACCCACCATCCGTTGTGGGACACTTCATCACACTACCCACCATCCGTTGTGGGACACTTCATCACAATACCCACCATCCGTTGTGGGACACTTCATCACAATACCCACCATCCGTTGTGGGACACTTCATCACAATACCCACCATCCGTTGTGGGACACTTCATCACACTACCCACCATCCGTTGTGGGACACTTCATCACACTACCCACCATCCGTTGTGGGATACTTCATCACAATACCCACCATCCGTTGTGGGACACTTCATCACACTACCCACCATCCGTTGTGGGACACTTCATCACAATACCCACCATCCGTTGTGGGACACTTCATCACAATACCCACCATCCGTTGTGGGACACTTCATCACACTACCCACCATCCGTTGTGGGACACTTCATCACACTACCCACCATCCGTTGTGGGACACTTCATCACACTACCCACCATCCGTTGTGGGACACTTCATCACAATACCCACCATCCGTTGTGGGACACTTCATCACACTACCCACCATCCGTTGTGGGACACTTCATCACACTACCCACCATCCGTTGTGGGACACTTCATCACAATACCCACCATCCGTTGTGGGACACTTCATCACAATACCCACCATCCGTTGTGGGACACTTCATCACACTACCCACCATCCGTTGTGGGACACTTCATCACACTACCCACCATCCGTTGTGGGACACTTCATCACAATACCCACCATCCGTTGTGGGACACTTCATCACACTACCCACCATCCGTTGTGGGACACTTCATCACACTACCCACCATCCGTTGTGGGACACTTCATCACAATACCCACCATCCGTTGTGGGACACTTCATCACACTACCCACCATCCGTTGTGGGACACTTCATCACACTACCCACCATCCGTTGTGGGATACTTCATCACAATACCCACCATCCGTTGTGGGACACTTCATCACAATACCCACCATCAAGCGCTCTGCCACGTTCCGAAAGTGGGGGAGGGGGGCGGGGAGAGACAGAGGCATTCTGAAGTCGATTCTTTCCATGCAACGCCCATAGACGTAATGTTAAATGTCCACAAAAAAAATGGGGGGGGGGGGGACACGTCCCCCCGTTCCCCCCGTCCCCCTGTGGCGGAGCCCCTGCCCACCATCCGTTGTAGGGACACTTCATCACGCCTTCTGCTCGGAGCAGCGCCGTCCCAGCCTCGCAACTCTGATGAGTTTCAGCCGAAGATGTCTCCACACCCCCTGACCTACACCGCTGCTATGCACTCCACAGCCCCCCCCCCCCCCACCCCCGACGAGGTATCACGGCCAGAGCTGCAGAGAACTGGCACCAGACTCTGCGTCAACTAGCAGAGTGGCTCCGCCTTGTGTTAGATCAATATCGCCACTGGATAATAGTGACGTCACTTGATAATACATTCACACAGTCATCACTCGATGGACGGCAGAGGTGTCACATTCGGCCAACTTCTTTCCCCAAATGCCAAAAGTTTGGAAGCCGCAGGAGCACATGTGATGAAGAAGGGCGAGATTGGACGATTATGAAACGTTGTGCTGGTGCCATCGATTTGCACGTAGCAATTTCATTCGGCCCTCGCTCCAAAATGTGTTCGGCTCTCAGCTAGAATATTCTCTGGGCTGTGGGAATGATTTTTCGTGGGCGGTCGGCTTGATCAGCTGGGGCTCAAGAACACTCTTTGATGCTGACGTGCCCAAAAACGACCTGTCCCCTTTGTGTCAAGCCAGTCGATGATAATATAAAAAGTTTACCTATCACGATCGGTGATGCCGGCGTATCATACCGTTATGTATTCAACACAAAATGGCATATTACATCATAGTGATGTTATATTGACCTACTTGTGAATTCAGTCTCTTGTCTTCGGAAGTTTTCATTGTATGTAGTATGTATGTACACTGTACAGGACATACGTGTCATGCGAATTTATGGGCAGTGATACAGTTATGACCCATTTAACCCTCGCCCTAGGGGGGGGGGGGGGGGGGCTGACAGCCCCCCCTGAGGTTTTTCTTGAATCACTTTTTACACCTGCAGTGCATCTTCCTGCAATTTTCAGTAGCTGAGTTTACAACAATTATACGTATGCTGTAAACATTTGATTGCAATTGGTTAAGTAGTTTGCGAGATAATCATGTTTTGATGACATATGTTGTTAAAAAATGAGAAATATTGGAAAAATCGTAGAAACAGAGTTTTAAAGCAAATTGCAAACGCAATCAACCAAAGATACAAAATGACATTCTCTTTAAAATAGCCTTCTCGAATTTTCAAAATTTGTGTTTTTGACCCCTAAAAGTAAAAAAAGTGATTTTTTGGGAAAAATCCCGACTAAATCGAAATTTTCAAAGATATTAGACAAATCGGAACATATGTGAGAGACCTGAGTATGGACAATACCCATACCAAATTTCAAGGCAATATCTTCATTTTTGACTAAGTGATGGCTCCCTAAGTTTAAGAAACTGATGATGTCATTTTTAAAACTAACTTTCTTTGACGTTTTTTGACAAGATACGAACAAATAATTACATTTTCTGTAGTTCTGAGCCAAAACTGGTCTAGAAACATGCCTTTTATTTACATTTATCCATTTCTAATTTTGAGGTTTTCTGAAGAGCAAAATCGCTGTTTTGGACGTGGTAAATCCGAGGTCATTCACTTGACCTGGAAGGTCACCCATTTACCTGAAACCTAAAAATCGCATACTGTTAGATTCCTCTCATGACAGGGAACATGCTGGTTCTTACCACAGTGCTCTAAGTTGCTTGGTTTAGAAGTTAACAGGGGGGGGGGGTCTGTCAGCACCGCCCGTAGGGCGAAGGTGGAAAAAGCTCCCGTAGGGCGAGGGTTAAAAGGCCCAGCTTACCTTCCGACACTCGGGGCTCCTATTTGTGCTGTCCGGCGGCAAACACCTTCAGCCCACTGCCCATGTGTGCTGGCCCGAGTTCGCAGAAGCACACACGGCAGCTTCAGGGCTGTATATTTCCCGACAGCACAAGCTCCGGAGATAGGTCATCGAGTCGGGCCTCGTCTGCTGAAATGAAGGAGCTTTAAACGAGCTAGCACTGCGCCGTGCTCTACTATTGCTCCAGTGGAAACCGGAAACAACAGCTGCTTTCTCACCGTCTTCTCCCATCATCTTGTGGCCGATGGAGAATACCCAAGAGACGAAGAGACGAGTCGGCTTGCTGCTACAAACGAAGCGCGAGCATCAGGAGATGTGTGTCATTATGTCATTAGATTAACACCGCATTGGGGGGGGGGGGGGGGGGGCTGCTATTCGGAGATTGACGACGAGCCACCTTGATGTGGTGTAATGTGACATAAATTGATTTTGTTTGGGGTATTTTGATATTATGTCAGGAAGAGTGAGTTCTTGCAATGTATGCAATGATGAATCGGTTATTGGTGCATGCTGTAAAATTAAGCACCATTTTGGAAATCATAGAGTACCTAAATGCGATAAAACATCCAATCTTCTGTCCACTCTTTGATACAAATGAAATCAAAAGCGTCCTGTCAGGTTGTATCGGAGAAAAGCAGTACAACTCCCAAAATAAGCTGGCACTTCCCACACAAGGGACCACCAATGCCGATAAACCCACCATCAATTTTGTTTTGGCACCGTTACTACCCATTTGATCGTCAGGCTGTTCATTCTGTCCATTTGACCCCATCAGTCGACCGAGATGGTCCACCTGACATATGCTGCCAGGCTCTGGTCAGTTTATGAGAGTCCGGACGGAGAACCCTTAAACGCTTCCCACGGGGCAGATAAAGCTCTAATGGAGGGATGCTGACGGCTCCCCTGCACCGCTGTCGAATGTGCGTGGCCTGTTGACGACCTAATTTAGAAACGGTGCTTCGTAGTCAGTTTTAGAAGTTGACCTGTCGTTGTGTCCGTAATGGGGTTGTTGGTAGGCGCCAGTGGTGGGGTTGTTGGGGTTGGGGTTAATGGGGTTGTTGGCAGGCGCGAGTGGTGTATACTTTGCGCAGCCTGCTCTCCCCCTGGGCGTGAACCGTCAGCGAATAGCCAGAGCAATGAGAATTAGCCAGAGCTAACAGAATTACTATTTTCGTGCAACCAAGACACGTGTCAATAACAGTTAGGTTTATTCGACCCTGTATTCTGGGGCCAATGTGAGATGCTGACATTTATCAGGGAATCGTCACCGTCAGCTCAGACTCAGCTCAGTCAGCTCAGACTCAGCTCAGACTCAGCTCACTCAGCTCAGTCAGCTCAGACTCAGCTCAGACTCAGTTCACTCAGCTCAGTCAGCGTCACTCAGCTCAGACTCAGCTCAGACTCAGCTCACTCAGCTCAGTCAGCGTCACTCAGCTCAGTCAGCTCAGACTCAGCTCAGTCAGCTCAGACTCAGCTCAGTCAGCGTCACTCAGCTCAGTCAGCTCAGACTCAGCTCAGTCAGATCAGTCAGCTCAGACTCAGCTCAGTCAGCTCAGACTCAGCTCAGTCAGCTCAGACTCAGCTCAGTCAGCTCAGACTCAGTTCAGACTCAGCTCACTCAGCTCAGTCAGCGTCACTCAGCTCAGTCAGCTCAGACTCAGCTCAGACTCAGCTCACTCAGCTCAGTCAGCGTCACTCAGCTCAGTCAGCTCAGACTCAGCTCAGTCAGCGTCACTCAGCTCAGTCAGCTCAGACTCAGCTCAGTCAGCGTCACTCAGCTCAGTCAGCTCAGACTCAGCTCAGACTCAGCTCAGACTCAGCTCACTCAGCTCAGTCAGCGTCACTCAGCTCAGTCAGCTCAGACTCAGCTCAGTCAGCGTCACTCAGCTCAGTCAGCTCAGACTCAGCTCAGTCAGCTCAGACTCAGCTCAGTCAGCGTCACTCAGCTCAGTCAGCTCAGACTCAGCTCAGTCAGCTCAGACTCAGCTCAGTCAGCGTCATTCAGCTCAGTCAGCACAGACTCAGCTCAGTCAGCTCAGACTCAGCTCAGTCAGCTCAGACTCAGCTCAGACTCAGCTCACTCAGCTCAGTCAGCGTCACTCAGCTCAGTCAGCTCAGACTCAGCTCAGTCAGCTCAGACTCAGCTCAGTCAGCTCAGACTCAGCTCAGTCAGCTCAGACTCAGCTCAGTCAGCGTCACTCAGCTCAGTCAGCACAGACTCAGCTCAGTCAGCTCAGACTCAGCTCAGTCAGCTCAGACTCAGCTCAGTCAGCTCAGACTCAGCTCAGTCGGCTCAGACTCAGCTCAGTCAGCGTCACTCAGCTCAGTCAGCTCAGACTCAGCTCAGTCAGCGTCACTCACTCAGTCAGCTCAGACTCAGCTCAGTCAGCACAGACTCAGCTCAGTCAGCTCAGACTCAGCTCAGTCAGCGTCACTCAGCTCAGTCAGCTTAGACTCAGCTCAGTCAGCTCAGACTCAGCTCAGTCAGCGTCACTCACTCAGTCAGCTCAGATTCAGCTCAGTCAGCACAGACTCAGCTCAGTCAGCGCACTCAGCTCAGTCAGCGTCACTCACTCAGTCAGCTCAGACTCAGCTCAGTCAGCACAGACTCAGCTCAGTCAGCTCAGACTCAGCTCAGTCAGCGTCACTCAGCTCAGTCAGCACAGACTCAGCTCAGTCAGCTCACTCAGCTCAGTCAGCTCAGACTCAGCTCAGTCAGCGTCACTCAGCTCAGTCAGCTCAGACTCAGCTCAGTCAGCTCAGACTCAGCTCAGTCAGCTCAGACTCAGCTCAGTCAGCTCAGACTCAGCTCAGTCAGCGTGACTCAGCTCAGTCAGCTCAGACTCAGCTCAGTCAGCTCAGACTTAGCTCAGTCAGCGTCACTCAGCTCAGTCAGCGTCACTCAGCTCAGACTCAGCTCAGTCAGCTCAGACTCAGCTCAGTCAGCTCAGACTCAGCTCAGTCAGCTCAGTCAGCTCAGACTCAGCTCCAGTCAGCTCAGTCAACTCAGACTCAGCTCAGTCAGCTCAGACTCAGCTCAGTCAGCGTCACTCAGCTCAGTCAGCTCAGACTCAGCTCAGTCAGCGTCACTCAGCTCAGTCAGCACAGACTCAGCTCAGTCAGCTCAGACTCAGCTCAGTCAGCGTCACTCAGCTCAGTCAGCGTCACTCAGCTCAGACTCAGCTCAGTCAGCTCAGACTCAGCTCAGTCAGCTCAGACTCAGCTCAGTCAGCTCAGACTCAGCTCAGTCAGCGTCACTCAGCTCAGTCAGCTCAGTCAGCTCAGACTCAGCTCAGTCAGCTCAGTCAACTCAGACTCAGCTCAGTCAGCTCAGACTAAGCTCAGTCAGCGTCACTCAGCTCAGTCAGCTCAGACTCAGCTCAGTCAGCTCAGACTCAGCTCAGTCAGCGCCTTTCAGCTCAGTCAGCTCAGCCAGCTCAGTCAGCTCAGACTCAGCTCAGTCAGCTCAGACTCAGCTCAGTCAGCTCAGACTCAGCTCAGACTCAGCTCAGTCAGCTCAGACTCAGCTCAGTCAGCTCAGACTCAGCTCAGTCAGCGTCACTCAGCTCAGTCAGCTCAGACTCAGCTCAGTCAGCGCCACTCACTCAGTCAGCTCAGACTCAGCTCAGTCAGCATAGACTCGGCTCAGTCAGCTCAGACTCAGCTCAGTCAGCGTCACTCAGCTCAGTCAGCTCATACTCAGCTCAGTCAGCACAGACTCAGCTCAGTCAGCGTCACTCAGCTCAGTCAGCGTCACTCACTCAGTCAGCTCAGACTCAGCTCAGTCAGCACAGACTCAGCTCAGTCAGCTCAGACTCAGCTCAGTCAGCTCAGACTCAGCTCAGTCAGCGTCACTCACTCAGTCAGCTCAGACTCAGCTCATTCAGCGTCACTCAGCTCAGTCAGCTCAGTCAGCTCAGTCAGCTCAGTCAGCTCAGTCAGCTCAGACTCAGCTCAGTCAGCGTCACTCAGCTCAGTCAGCTCAGACTCAGCTCAGTCAGCTCAGACTCAGCTCAGTCATCTCAGACTCAGCTCAGTCAGCGTCACTCAGCTCAGTCAGCTCAGACTCAGCTCAGTCAGCACAGACTCAGCTCAGTCAGCTCAGACTCAGCTCAGTCAGCGTCACTCAGCTCAGTCAGCTCAGACTCAGCTCAGTCAGCTCAGACTCAGCTCAGTCAGCGTCACTCACTCAGTCAGCTCAGACTCAGCTCAGTCAGCACAGACTCAGCTCAGTCAGCTCAGACTCAGCTCAGTCAGCGTCACTCAGCTCAGTCAGCTCAGACTCAGCTCAGTCAGCTCAGACTCAGCTCAGTCAGCGTCACTCAGCTCAGTCAGCTCAGACTCAGCTCAGTCAGCACAGACTCAGCTCAGTCAGCTCAGACTCAGCTCAGTCAGCGTCACTCAGCTCAGTCAGCTCAGTCAGCTCAGACTCAGCTCAGTCAGCGTCACTCACTCAGTCAGCTCAGACTCAGCTCAGTCAGCACAGACTCAGCTCAGTCAGCTCAGACTCAGCTCAGTCAGCGTCACTCAGCTCAGTCAGCTCAGACTCAGCTCAGTCAGCTCAGACTCAGCTCAGTCAGCGTCACTCACTCAGTCAGCGTCACTCAGCTCAGTCAGCGTCACTCACTCAGTCAGCTCAGACTCAGATCAGTCAGCTCAGACACAGCTCAGTCAGCGTCACTCACTCAGTCAGCTCAGACTCAGCTCAGTCAGCGTCACTCAGCTCAGTCAGCTCAGTCAGCTCAGACTCAGCTCAGTCAGCTCAGACTCAGCTCAGTCAGCTCAGACTCAGCTCAGTCAGCTCAGACTCAGCTCAGTCAGCGTCACTCACTCAGTCAGCTCAGACTCAGCTCATTCAGCGTCACTCAGCTCAGTCAGCTCAGTCAGCTCAGTCAGCTCAGTCAGCTCAGTCAGCTCAGTCAGCTCAGACTCAGCTCAGTCAGCGTCACTCAGCTCAGTCAGCTCAGACTCAGCTCAGTCAGCTCAGACTCAGCTCAGTCAGCGTCACTCAGCTCAGTCAGCTCAGACTCAGCTCAGTCAGCGACACTCAGTTCAGTCAGCTCAGACTCAGCTCAGTCAGCTCAGTCAGCTCAGACTCAGCTCAGTCGGCGTCACTCAGCTCAGTCAGCTCAGACTCAGCTCAGTCAGCTCAGACTCAGCTGACTCAGCTCAGTCAGCGTCACTCAGCTCAGACTCAGCTCAGTCAGCTCAGACTCAGCTCAGTCAGCTCAGACTCATCTCAGTCAGCGTCACTCAGCTCAGTCAGCGTCACTCAGCTCAGTCAGCGAACATAAGTTCAATTTTGAGAGACTATTGCTATCAGGCTAATTTCAATGCACATTTGGCAAATATAAAAAGCGAAAGCGATTACTGGTTTGAAACATTCATTTAAAGAAGCTGGAAACTTTCACTACTAGCATGATGCATATATTTGGGTATTTGTTTGATTTAGAGCCAGTGCCTGGCGTGTTTTGAAGCTAGTAGTGAATACAACTTTAACTATTTACACGTACAAATGTTGACCGAATTCATCTTAGTCCCTATTGTTATCATTCGGCGATGCATGCTCTCTGTAATGTGATTCTTCCGCCACATAATCAGTTGACAGAGCCCGTTCGTCCTGTCAATTACCAGCTGACCTCAGCTCCCTCTGGTTCTCGTACAGGGCCCAGGGACAGGGTGAAGGAGTTCACACAGTAGAGCTTACGGGGGGGGGAGGGGGGAGAGCGGGCTCCCTGGTTCAACAGGTGACCTGACCTCCCTCTGGTGCTCGTTGTAGGTGCCCAGGGGCAGGGTGAAGGAATTCACACAGTAGAGCTTACGGGGGAGGGGGAAGAGGTGGCTCCCTGGTTCAACAGGTGACCTAACCTCCCTCTGGTGCTCGTTGAGGGTGAAGGAGTTCACACAGTAGAGCTTCCGGGGGAGGAGAGGGGGCTCACTGGTTCAACAGGTGACCTGACCTCCCTCTGGTGCTCGTTGTAGGTGCCCAGGGACAGGGTGAAGGAGTTCACGGCCGGGTGCGGCTCCCTGGTTCATCCCGACTACGCCAACAAAACCTACCAGCTCGGACTGGTGGAAGCACTGCGGGTGAGGACACGGAGTGACGTCATCAATTGACGTCATCGCCGGCTGGAACTGGTGGAGACACTCGGGGTTAAGACGTGACGTGACGTCAATAATTGACGTCATTACTGGCTGGGACTGGAGGAACACACCGGGTTAGGACATAGTCTTAAGTAGACGTCATCATCAGCTATGGAAACTGAAACACCGATCTCCTCGCTGTAAATGGGCAGAGGGGACAAGTTTGACGGAACCTTCTTCGCGATTATGGAAACTTTTTAACGCGTTCTGTAGAAGCTGCGCATAGGAGTCTTTTCTTGTTGAAAGCCCTCGGACCTTCGAGCTTCGGAAGCTCTTGATTAACAGATACATGCATGCCTTCCATGTGCTGTTTTTTTAACCAGAATTAAGAGCTGGTCTAGGTATATGTAGCAGGTTTTTGTATCAATGTTCACTTCTGACAGTGGCCGTTATTGATGCTGCTATTGCCGACCCTCCACCCTTCTATGGGACGGCTGTGCACTTGCTAGAGGTCCTGTGGAGCCATCAGACCACTATGACTTACTGTGTTCCAGGAGTGTCGGCGTCAGCTGGGCCTGGATCCGATGACCGGGTCGCTGCACCAGGTCATCAACTGGGGAATGTCGGCCGTCACCGAGGCAATGGTCTTTCAGGGTCAGTGGACACTGCCAACAACACACTGGACATTTATGTTGTTGCCCTAAGCCCTTATCTGGGATCGGCCATTATTTATCGTGTTTGGATGCTGATAAAAAAAACAGCAGCATTGTTTCCCTGCAACGAATACGTAGCTTTACACTATTCACTGTGTGTGTGTGTGTGTGTGTGTGTGTGTGTGTGTGTGTGTGTGTGTGTGTGTGTGTGTGTGTGTGTGTGTGTGTGTGTGTGTGTGTGTGTGTGTGTGTGTGTGTGTGTGTGTGTGTGTGTGTGTGTGTGTGTGTGTGTGTGTGTGTGTGTGTGTGTGTGTGTGTGTGTGTGTGTGTGTGTGTGTGTGTGTGTGTGTGTGTGTGTGTGTGTGTGTGTGTGTGTGTGTGTGTGTGTGTGTGTGTTGTGTGTGTGTGTGTGTGTGTGTGTGTGTGTGTGTGTGTGTGTGTGTGTGTGTGTGTGTGTGTGGGTGTGTGTGTGGTGTGTGTGTGTGTGTGTGTGTGTGTGTGTGTGTGTGTGTGTGTGTGTGTGTGTGTGTGTGTGTGTGTGTGTGTGGTGTGTGTGTGTGTGTGTGTGTGTGTGTGTGTGTGTGTGTGTGTGTGTGTGTGTGTGTGTGTGTGTGTGTGTGTGTGTGTGTGTGTGTGTGTGTGTGTGTGTGTGTGTGTGTGTGTGTG
>JAXIVJ010003350.1:62500-95314 GCA_036785665.1 Chirona hameri
TGTGTGTGGGTGTGTGTGTGGGTTGTGTGTGTGTGTGTGTGTGTGTGTGTGTGTGTGTGTGTGTGTGTGTGTGTGTGTGTGTGTGTGTGCTGTGTGTGTGTGTGTGTGTGTGTGTGTGTGTGTGTGTGTGTGTGTGTGTGTGTGTGTGTGTGTGTGTGTGTGTGTGTGTGTGTGTGTGTGTGTGTGTGTGTGTGTGTGTGTGTGTGTGTGTGTGTGTGTGTGTGTGTGTGTGTGTGTGTGTGTGTGTGTGTGTGTGTGTGTGTGTGTGTGTGTGTGTGTGTGTGTGTGTGTGTGTGTGTGTGTGTGTGTGTGTGTGTGTGTGTGTGTGTGTGTGTGTTGTGTGTGTGTGTGTGTGTGTGTGTGTGTGTGTGTGTGTGTGGTGTGTGTGTGTGTGTGTGTGTGTGTGTGTGTGTGTGTGTGTGTGATTTGTCGGGCACACGTGAAAATTGAAACCCAAATAATTCGAATGGGTACACGGTCTTCAACGCTGCTATATTCTCCACCAGGTGTCAGTATCCCTGCGTTCGTGCTGTCGCACCTGGAGAAGATCCGGAAAAGCCAGCAGGGAGAACCTAGCACCGGGACCGAGACGAAGGGACGGCCTACCGAGTATAAAGTGCCGCCGCGACCGGATGACAACAGAGGTCAGCTGGGGATCTGAGTCTTATCGCACATTGTTGGCGCGCTCATGCTGCTGCTATTGCCATTATAGTGTTCACTTCTTCAGATCTCGACCACACGAATGTTTTCTTGAGAGCCAACCTGGACGGTTTGCACAATGTGCTGTTCGTTTCGATAAAATCGCGAGAAAAAACTGGCGTGAAAGTTGAGGGAAGTATATGCAGCCTTAATGAAGGAAGCTTTCTTAAAAAAGTTAACTGAATTGTATGTATGATAATTTTAACGCTAAAATGATAAAACCTCGAACAGCGAATTGTCCGCGTGGATGGCCGGATAATGTGCCGGATAATGAGACCGAATAACGTGCCAACTTCCATCTGTTGTGTTCTTACCTCTAACGGACACCATCTCTGTGTGTTCGCCTGTATGCCCTGGTTCGCTGTGTGGTCGGCAGCTGAGTGGCCGCTCTCTGTGCGGCTGGAGTCGGTCTGCCTGGCGTGTGGCTCGGACCAGGTGGTCAGAGCGCACCCTCTGTTCACCGGCGGGCTGTGTCACACCTGTGAACACGCCGTCCGGGACACCATGTTCGCGCTGGCCGAGGACAACATCAGCGTGAGTACCTGGAGTGACGTCACTGACACACTCACTCACTCACTGACTCACTCACTCACTCACTCACTGACTCACTCACTCACTCACTCACTCACTCACTCACTCACTCACTCACTCACTCACTCACTCACTCACTCAACTTCTCACTCACTCACTTTCTCACTCACTCACTTACTCACTCACTCACTCACTCACTCACTCACTCACTCACTCACTCACTCACTCACTCACTCACTTACTCACTCACTCACTCACTCACTCACTCACTCACTCACTCACTCACTCACTCACTCACTCACTCACTCACTCACTCACTCACTCACTCACTCACTCACTCACTCACTCACTCACTCACTCAACTTCTCACTCACTCACTTTCTCACTCACTCACTTACTCACTCACTCACTCACTTACTCACTCACTCACTCACTCACTCACTCACTTACTCACTCACTCACTCACTCACTCACTCACTCACTCACTCACTCACTCACTCACTCACTCACTCACTCGCTCACTCACTCACTCACTCACTCACTCACTCACTCACTCACTCACTCACTCACTCACTCACTCACTCACCCACCCACTCACTCACTCACTCACTCACTCACTCACTCACTCACTCACTCACTCACTCACTCACCACTCACTCACTCACTCACTCACTCACTCACTCACTCACTCACTCACTCACTCACTCACTCACTCACTCACTCACTCACTCACCTACCCATTCAGTCCTGTCTTTCTCTTCACATTATCCTTTCTTCCCAGCGTTCCACTCCCTTCCTCGGTTCCTTTCCACTCCCTTCCTCGGTTCCTTTCCACTCCCTTCCTCGGAACCTTTCCACTCCCTTCCTCGGTACCTTTCCACTCCCTTCCTCGGTTCCTTTCCACTCCCTTCCTCGGAACCTTTCCACTCCCTTCCTCGGTACCTTTCCACTCCCTTCCTCGGCTCCTTTCCACTCCCTTCCTCGGTTCCTTTCCACTCCCTTCCTCGGTACCTTTCCACTCCCTTCCTCGGTACCTTTCCACTCCCTTCCTCGGTACCTTTCCACTCCCTTCCTCGGTTCCTTTCCACTCCCTTCCTCGAAACCTTTCCACTCCCTTCCTCGGTTCCTTTCCACTCCCTTCCTCGGTTCCTTTCCACTCCCTTCCTCGGTACCTTTCCACTCCCTTCCTCGGTACCTTTCCACTCCCTTCCTCGGTTCCTTTCCACTCCCTTCCTCGGTACCTTTCCACTCCCTTCCTCGGTACCTTTCCACTCCCTTCCTCGGTTCCTTTCCACTCCCTTCCTCGGTACCTTTCCACTCCCTTCCTCGGTTCCTTTCCACTCCCTTCCTCGGTACCTTTCCACTCCCTTCCTCGGCTCCTTTCCACTCCCTTCCTCGGTACCTTTCCACTCCCCTTCCTCGGCTCCTTTCCACTCCCTTCCTCGGTACCTTTCCACTCCCTTCCTCGGTACCTTTCCACTCCCTTCCTCGGTACCTTTCCACTCCCTTCCTCGGTACCTTTCCACTCCCTTCCTCGGTACCTTTCCACTCCCTTCCTCGGTACCTTTCCACTCCTTCCTCGGTACCTTTCCACTCCCTTCCTCGGTACCTTTCCACTCCCTTCATCGGTACCTTTCCACTCCCATCCTCGGTTCCTTTCCACTCCCTTCCTCGGTACCTTTCCACTCCCTTCCTCGGTACCTTTCCACTCCCTTCCTCGGTACCTTTCCACTCCTTCCTCGGTACCTTTCCACTCCCTTCCTCGGTATTGCATTGCTCTTCGTGCCTTTCTTGCCCTTCTGTTTAGTGTCATACATGAAATATGTATGGTATGGGTGTTTAAAAACACCATAGCCTGGCAGAAAGGCTGTTTTAACTGTTTTAATCTTGGAGACTGGAGGGTTCACATTTGCAACAAAATTAAGTAATTTATCTACTATGTAGACTGCTTTGTTCCAGTTTAAGGAGTTGCTCCTGGACCAGCCCCTAAGCATCTTGAACTACATCATTCAGATCAGATTCATTCAGATTAGACCTGCTAAGGTCTTCTGGGAAGGTCTGTGAATCTGCTAAATTAATTAATGATTGTACTTATGCAGCATGCAGGAGACAATCTGGTGGTGCAATTTGTAGAAAATACAACACAAATACATGCTTATGCAATCTTGATCAATATTGAGTCAGACACATGCATACTCCTCATCTACCAGGTGACTGGTTGAGCGATATTATCATGAAAATGACTATCATCATAGAATTTTCACACATTACAGTGTCATTGATTGGTTGTGAGCATTTTTGTTTGTTGGCTCCTGTGTCAGGTCAACTGAAGCTCAATTCACATAAATATAACAAAAACAGAGCCTCATAATACATCTTACTCACATACTTCTATGTGATGGTGTGATGAATAAGTAGCCATACAACAATACAAAATCAAAGTACTGATAGTATTTCTCAGTCCTTTCCCATTCATAGAAATAGTATGCAAATATAGCGCATAAGTTACATTTACAATAAAGGCAAAGACATCATTTATTGTCACGTGACAACTTGGAAAACAGTTTTTTTTCTTCTTTGCTTTATTATATCCATATTTAATTCAATACTGAATATTGTGATTTAAAATATGCGTTTTTTTCTTCTTTTCTTGACATGGTGTTGCCTTTTTGTGTAATTATTGAATTGTATGGACACACTACATACTTTTCACGTGATTCTTGGTGGTGTATGTATCCATGCAATTTGATTATCATTAAAATACTGCCAAAATATGTAATATATGTATTCCCTGAGCTTCCCCAAGGGAATATTGTATCCTTGTACACAACAATATAGTTTATTGCATAATCACATTTATAAACAACTTGTAGCAAAGCTACAGTTGTTCCTTTATTAAGTAGGAATAGTACATGAACCTGTGCGAGAGCACTGCCCACCCACAAACTCTCGATCAACAATTGTTTTCACCATTCCCTACAATTGGCCCTTCTGACCTATCACAGACCCAAAACACTTTTGAAACTCTTAGAACAAATTGTAAATATTTCAGCTTACCAAATGAATCTGTTGGCAGTCAAGAACCTCACATTTCCCACCAATTTAGCATTATTCATGTGAATGCAAGGTCCATGTTATCTGATGATAAGTTTTCAGAGTTTCGGGTATTCTTGCACCTCACAAAATGTAGATGGTCTTTCATATGTGTTTCAGAGACTTGGTTACATGATGGGTTAGAGGAAAAAAGAAGTTTAGAAGGCTACTCATGTTTTTTTGACAATCGAGATGTGGGCGTTGGTGGAGGAGTAGCGATTTATGCAAGAAATGATTGCTTAAAGAGTATAAAGAAAATGCCCAAACTTGTTAAATGTACAGAATCTTTACTTTTGGAGTGTCAATTGAGTAGCACTTTATTTATTACTGTTTTCCTTTTATATAGGCCTCCTAACCTCAACCATAGCATTTTCAATGATGAGTTTGGGATTGCTCTTGATTTTCTCTCTACCAAAAACAAAACTATCTTTCTTTGTGGAGACTTTAATTATGATCTTCTAAACATGTGCCATAACAGCCAAACTTTATAATTTTTTAGTACCTTGGCATCGTCTGGTTTTCTGCCATTAATATCCAAAGCCCACTAGAGCTCAGGACACTTGTGCTTCTCTCATTGACAATATATTCTGTAACAACCTGGGCTGTGTTCAAAATTCTGGTATAATATTTGATGATACAAGTGACCATTTTCCAGTATTTGCAACTTTAAATAAACACATTGTGCTCAATGAAAACATAAGAGAAACCAAGGTCAATCTTGATTACAGCAAAATTACTCAGTTCACAAATGACTTGATACATGCACTAGATGGTTTTGAAAATATAAGTAATCCAGAGGAAGCATGTGATGTTCTTTTACATGCCTATTCAACAACCAAAAATCGGTATAGTTATCAGCATAAAACGAATAGAAAAAATAGCGCAATTAAGCCATGGATATCTCCTGCAATCCTTTCATCCATCATTCACCGATCAAAGCTATTTGCCTTGAAGCAAGAACATCCTTCACCAAATAACAAGAAAAAGTATAATCAGTATAGGAACATCCTAAATGGGATTATAAGATGTGCAAAAAAGAAATACATAGAAACTCAACTTGAAACAAACAGAAATAATGCAAAGAAAATGTGGAACATACTTAATGAACATGCGATAGGTAAAAGCAATACAAAGCGCTTACCTAATTCCTTCAAGAATGAAAATGATATTGAAGTCGATAGCCCAAACGAAATAGCTAATAGCTTTAACAAATTTTTCAGCTCTGTGGGGAAAGTACTACAAAGTACAATTGAGCCATGCTCTGAGAGCCCCTTAATGTTTGTAAATACATGTAATAACACAATAAATCAAGTGGAGCTCACAAACAGTGATGAACTTATGAAGGTTGTTACAAACATGCAAAAATGTAGGGGCTGGTGTTGACAACATTAATGGTAAATTGTTTAAACTTACTTATAATTCCATCATTCACCACATTGTCCATTTTGTAAATTGTTGCTTACAAGCTGGGGTATTTCCCAATAAACTTAAAATTGCAGTGGTTAGACCGATCTTCAAATCAGGAGATAATACAAATATGAACAATTACCGGCCAATTAGCATCTTGCCCTACCTTTCAAAAGTTCTGGAAAAAATTATACATCATAGAATGATGGATCATATTTCAAATAACAATATTCTTTGCTGTAATCAGTTCGGTTTCAGAAAGGGCCACTCAACATATATGCCCCGGCTCCTCCTACAAGATAAAGTCCTAAAAGGATTTGAGCACAACAATATTACATGTGGGATATA
This sequence comes from Chirona hameri, assembly GCA_036785665.1. Classification (NCBI taxonomy): domain Eukaryota; kingdom Metazoa; phylum Arthropoda; class Thecostraca; order Balanomorpha; family Balanidae; genus Chirona; species Chirona hameri. Next base: position 68,579 of record JAXIVJ010003350.1, read on the forward strand.
CTTGGACCTAAAAAAAGCTTTTGACACGGTGGATCATAGCATACTACTAAGCAAACTCAGGGCATATGGCTTTTTGGACACATTTCTAAATTTAATTGAATCATATTTAAATGATCAATATCAGTGTGTTGATCAGTGCGTCGTTGGGATTGAGGGTGGGGGCACTCCTGGTCACCTATTAATGGGTGGCGGTTAGAAAAGAAAAAAATGACTTACTGCATGCTCCCCTTGCCATGGCTGCCTCCTTTCTTTTCCTAATCCTTCCCCTGCGAACTGTGCGTCACTCCGCTTAGCTCATCATAGCTTGTCATTGCCACTCCCCTACTCATTTCCTCCGCCACTCCTACTTACAACACACGCTGGAATATGCGTTGCCATCCGTTTTAACATCAATATAATTCCCTGGCTTTACACTAATCGGATCGCCTAGGATCAGGAGTTTGGCTCAAGCTTCTGTCGGAGGATTCGATGGGTTGGTCGGATCGGGCGCTCGACTCTGTGCGGTTGAATATCCCACTTACTACCAACAGCAAGGTAACAACAAGAAGTCGGACATTTGCTCGCACTGATGGGGTTGTTTGTCTCTGGAATGGAGGAGGTATGTACTGGTTCTTTTCTGCTTTTGGCGAGTGCACTCCCTCGTTTTCTCTCGTTTATGGGAATGGGAGCAATGGGAGCAAGTCCGAATGGGAGCAAGCAGCTCATATTTACCGATTCTACTTTTTCGCAGATTCACAGATTTTGCAGATTTTACTGGGCTAACGTCGTTGACGATATATTATGCATACATATTATAGCAAATGTTTTTGGGGAAAATATTGCTGACAAAACGACACAATGTGTGAGACAGTCGGTCAAAGTAACATTGTTTTGCCGCGGTAATGTATGGGAAATTTATATTTTGCCGCGGTAATGTATGGGAAATTTATATTTTGCCGCGGTAATGTATGGGCAATGTTTATTTTGCCGCGGTAATGTATCGGAAATGTATATTTTGCCGCGGTAATGTATGGGAAATGTGTAATTTGCCGCGGTAATGTATGGGAAATGTATATTTTGCCGCGGTAATGTATGGGAAATGTATACTTTGTCGCGATATTGTATGGGAAATGTATATTTTGCCGCGGTAATGTATGGAAAATGTATACTTTGCCGCGGTAATGTATGGGAAATGTATATTTGGCCGCGGTAATATATGGGAAATGTATATTTTGCCGCGGTAATGTATGGGAAATGTATATTTGGCCGCGGTAATGTATGGTAAATGTATATTTGGCCGCGGTAATGTATGGGAAATGTATATTTGGCCGCGGTAATGTATGGGAAATGTATATTTTGCCGCGGTAATGTATGGGAAATGTATATTTTGCCGCGGTAATGTATGGGAAATGTATATTTTGCCGCGGTAATGTATGGGAAATGTATATCGTTATAGTTATCGGTGAACATGCAGTAACCTATCCAATGCACCGTTCATTGGCCCCTTATGTACTTTGAAATTAAATTGAATTGCTTTCGCTCATCTTAAAAGGATTTCCTTCCAGATCCCACTGGACCCCTTTGCCTAAATTCACTGTTTACTTTCATTTCCATCGTTTTAATTTTATGAAATCTCACTCCGGTGATATTCCTGCGCCGCAGACAGCCTGCCTTCTGTGTCTGCAGCTTCCGGCTCTCTGAACTGGACATTTTCAGGTCGACGAGCTCCAGCAACACGGAAATTCGATTGAGTTCAAGCTCTGCTCTGTGTCTGTTACTTGATTCCACTGAAACTACAACTAGCATGTCTATGAACGTGCTGCTTTGTGTCAAGTTACGGCGAGTGGAGAGAACACGGACAGTATGATCTGTTAATTTAAGCAGAAGAAAGCATCGACCGTTCAGGGTGATAAGGGCGTGCTGACCGGTGCGTTGAAACGTTTGCTTCCCACGTGGGAAGCCCGGGTTCAGGTCCCGGAGAAGCATGTTCCCCAGGCGGCCGGTCCCGCGCTGTAAGTGTGCTGACTGTAAATATTTGGGGATCTTAGACTAAACACGGCTCTGCTATATATTTATGTTATTGTTTGAAAAGCAGTTGAGTTTTGTGACAGTTTGCACGTCTTCTTAAAATAAACTTTGCGTGTGTGTTATGGTGCAAGAGGTTAATTGAATGACTTATAGATTGGAACGCGCATCGCGATACAACTTAAGGTAATATAAATAAGTTTAAGCCAATGATAACTTATGTTGTCATAATTTAATTTTAACAAAGTTATGTCTGGGAAGTGGCAACAACATTGATAAGGGTAAGGTCATTCGACCTATTTTGTGTGTTCGTACTTCTTATACTTAAACTGTTGCGATAGTCGAAACACGGCACCAGAGAGCGCCGAATGTGACTGCACAAGAGCAAATGATCCTGTCAGTGGCGGCACTTAATTGACACTAAAGCGAATTTACAACTGTTTTCCATCTGTGTCACAACTTGACGTCGTTCCGGGAACAATGTCCGGTGGTTTACAGTTTTGTTTTCCGCGTCCTGTTTGTGAGTTCTCAGTCTGGGCGTGGCTCCTGAGAAAACTCGCGGCCCGGGTCCGCCCAAAGCATGTCTTATTAACCAGCCTACCTCAATCAATCAGCAGTCAATCTACCTCTCAGTCAATCACTCAAACTACCTCTCAGTCAATCACTCAAACTTACCTGAAATTTGGTACCTACGATATCTAAATATATCAGTGTATATGAATACATTCACCTTTTTCCATTTGTAGGCATTGGTAATGCTAAGAACGGAAATGCTTCATTGCCATGTTACATATACATATGACATATATATGACATTAATATGCGCTAGGCGTTACGAAGAATTTATCAGTTGCGAGGAACATAGTGGGACTGACATTGATTGATACTTTGTCGTTTATCCAGACAATTTGGGAATGGATGGAACTTGTGGGCGATTTAGAGCCGTCTTTCATCGGATGTGTAACTGCCGGAGTTTCGCTCAGTTACTGTGCTTTGTTTTCGCTAATATGAGATGGCATGTTTGTATATCTTGTGCAATAATTCATGTATATCACATACATCATGCTGGACGCACATAGTTGCACGTCTTATCAGGCAAGACCATGTCGCAAACCCACCGCAGTGCTATTTATTTCGAGTTGGCAGGCGTTTGTCACATGGTATTGTGTGTCAGTATGTATCGTTATACAAGCCGATCGCATAAATTGTGTTTGCCTAAGCATCGCAAGTACACAATTTGTTTTATCCCATCCGTCATGGTTTGTTTCCCATGCAGTACCACAGGACCGCACCATTTAGTGCCATTTAGGATTTCCATTTAGTCCCATTTAGGACCGCACTATGGGGGCGGGGAGATAACGGGAAGGACAACCGTTTTGTTTTTGTGAGGGGAGGAGGAAGGAAGAAACCGCGATGGAAAATGTTCACGAAATGTTCGCCAATGGGTCAGTGCAAGTGAGGAAAGGACCGGTGGGAGAAGGGACTCTTAGAAGGACCGGTGGAGAAGGGACTCTTAAGAAGGACCGGTGGGAGAAGGGACTCTTAAGAAGGACCGGTGGAGAAGGAACTCTTAAGAAGGACCGGTGGGAGAAGGGACTCTTAAGAAGGACCGGTGGGAGAAGGGACTCTTAAGAAGGACCGGTGGGAGAAGGGACTCTTAAGAAGGACCGGTGGGAGAAGGGACTCTTAAGAAGGAGCGGTGGAGAAGGGACTCTTAAGAAGGACCGGTGGGAGAAGGGACTCTTAAGTAGGACCGGTGGGAGAAGGGACTCTTAACATGGAAATGGAAGGGAATGGAAACATGCAAATACAGCATACACAGCAGCTCACGCTAAGCGTAGCCCCACATCCCAAAACCTCTAAATCAGGCGCCCGACTCGCAATTTGTGAAACTGCGCACCCAGAAACTCCGCACACAGACCCATCCCGTATGGTTGACCTGCTGGAAAGACGTTCATCAGTCCCGACTTTTACCAAATCAAATGGCAGAGAAAACTTTGGAACTATCAGATTAACATTAAATACGGATCGTAATTTGAGTTTGAACTCTGAGAAGCAATTTAACCTGTTCACATCCGACGAGTTCCAGTCGATCGATCATTGTTCCAATGTTGCATGCTACTGAAGCTGAACTGCGTCACGCTGGTAAAAATCGTGACATCAGCTGGTAAAATCAGCTGGTAAAATCGTGACAATGTGCATTGTGCCAGCAGCCAAAAGTGAATAGTGAACATTTAATGAAAGTAAAAACTACGCTTTGACGCACATTGTGCATCCTTTCTTCTTCTTTTTTGGGAGGGTGACGCATATGTCACGTATGCGTCACGGACGTCTATATCCGTCTGGCCATCGTCCATCACATGATCACGTGCACTGGGCCTGGCCTGTGATGCACCTCAGGTACGCAATTCACCCGAAGAGCAGCTGAGCACAACTTAGTCATTATTCTGTGCGACTCGGTAACGAACCTCTCTGAGTCTCTGACCTCCATTTCCAGTCTTTGTACACACTGACACGCCTGGGGATGCTGGGGCGCTGGTGATGCTGTTTGCGATAATGAAGCTGGGACAGATATAGGTGGTCCAGGATTCAGGAACACGGCATATTTGTGTTTTCGTCGAACCAGATGTGCACGTTTTCCGTTACATAATTCAAATAGTGTCATTCCGAAGGAGGCCACTTTGAGAGTATCACGAGATGTGTTACACTTTGGCGACTGTATCGATTGCACTGGTCTGGGATGAACGTTAAGCTGGACTGACCGGCCGGCTACTCTATGGTACAGCGCCCGTGTGTTCCACACTGGTCTGGGATGAACGTTAAGCTGGACTGACCGGCCGGCTACTCTATGGTACAGCGCCCGTGTGTTCCACAATGGTCTGGGATGAACGTTAAGCTAGGCTGACCGGCCGCCTACTCTATGGTACAGCGACCGTGTGTTCCACACTGGTCTGGGATAAATGTTAACCCTCGCCCTACGGGGGGGGGGGGGGGGGGGCTGGCTGGGGCTGACAGGCCCCCTCTGAGGTTTTTCTTGAATAACTTTTTACACATGCAGTACATCTTGCTGAAATTGTTGGTAGCTGAGTTTACAACAATTATACGTATGCTGTAACAATTTAATTGAAATTGGTTAAGTGGTTTGGGAGATAATCATGTTTTGATGACATGTTGGTAAAAAAATGAGAAATATTTGACAAATCGTAGAAAACAGAGTTTTGAAGCAAATTACAAACGTAATCTACCAAAGATACAAAATGGCATTCTCTTTAAAATGGCAATCTCGGATTTTAAAAGTTTTGGGTTTTTGACCCCTAAATAAAAAACTTTTTTTGGGGGAAAAATCCCCACAAAATCAAAATTTTCAAAGCTATTAAAAAATCCGGAATATAAGTGAGAGAACTGAGTATGGACAATACCCATACCAAATTTCAAAGCAATATTTTCATTTTTGACTGAGTGATGGCTCCCTAAGTGTAAGAAACTGATGACATCATTTAAAAAAATAGTTTTTTTGACTTTTTTGACAAGATAAGAACAAATAATTACCTTTTTTGTATTTCTGAGCCAAAACTGGTCTAGGAACATGCCTTTTTATTTACATATATCAATTTCTAATGTTGAGGTTTTCTGAGGAGCAAAATCGCTGTTCTGGACGTGGTAAATCCGAGGTCATTCACTTGACCCGGAAGGTCACCCGTTGACCTAAAATCTAAAAATCGCATACTGTTAGGTCCCTCTCATGTCAGGCAATATTCTGGTGCTTACCGCATTGCTCTAAGTTGCTTGGTTTGGAAGTTAACAGGGGGCCTGTCAGGCCCCCCCGTAGGGCGAAGGTGAAAAAAGCTCCCGTAGGGCGAGGGTTAAAGGAAATAGTTCACCTTTAACATGGGGTTTTGAACTGCAATAGGAGATTTGTAGAGCAGAGCGAAAAATGGGTTGTGGTGAAATAATTACCTCGCTACGCTAAGTAATTTCGACACAGGATGTAATGCCGTGGTAGTAGATCCGGGCACGAAACAGCTTCTTCTAAAAGGGGCCCTTTTAGAAGACGCTGTTTGGCTGTTTCGTGCCCCGATCGGGACACGAAACTTGAAACTCTTCGATGGATATCCATCTATCGTCCAAACAAATACCATATTCGTTTTTCAGCTCGAAATACCAAATTTTAAATAGCCAAATTTTAACACAACTTTCAAGGTGACCTATTCCCTTTAACCTTATTTGTAACAGGCTCCTGGCTACCGCTATTTGTAATAGGGGGGGGGGGGGGGGGGGGGGGGGGGGGGTTGATTCCGCCCTCCCCGGAGATCTCGAGATCTATCCGTCCGATTTTCAAAAATGAAACGGCGTTTGGTTCCCCTCAACACGATCTACATTTCTAAATAATAAAACAAATCTAAATTTTTGATAGGGAGGCAACAGGGGGGCAAAAACTACAAATTTTAATGGTATTTGTGATCCAACACAGCTGTCATGTTTTTAACCGATTTAACACAATCAATGGGAATCGATAGAGATTGAATTGGAAATTGATATATGGTGGTGACTTTTGGAAATTCAAAGATCATAGGCGTGTGCAGGTCACTCAATATGGGGATGAAGTAAATGCGTAATAAAACAACTTGTTATGTTTTTTTAATAAATGAAATGGTATGTTATTGTGACATTATACAAAACAGTTATAAATCTTGTATTTTTGCCATAGGCGGTACCAGGTAGTAAAAAAGGGAGGTCAAATTGGAAACAAAATATTAACCGTAGGCAAGTTGCTACCCAGCACTATAAATAAGTAGCCGATCGTAGATAGTTCCTTTTTGCATGTTGTACTTCATCATCATAGGCGTATCCAGGATCCAAACTGGGGAGGCGCAAGACCTTTTGATAATTACATTATCCGCTTTTATGATACTAACTAGTCAACAGTGACTATTTCACTTGCAACTTAAATTCACATTGCTTACCCCTCTTTTTACCCTACATGGACTCGCCTATTATCTTATAATCATTCGTACAGTACCCTGTGGTGCGTGTTTCATCCCAAAGCGGCAGTATGTTATGTCATTGTAGGCACATGCCTCTTAGTTTCCTTGCAATAATATGACCCCTTTCTTCCATTCCTGAGCGCGCCTCTGCAAAAATGACTTTATTCTCTTGTCTAGCCTCATATGTGCATATATCATTATAAGCTAACCGTCTATTGCACCTTAATCGCTGGCATATCGTCATCACCATGCCAGTTACCCCCCTTTTCATGTGCCTGAACACGCCCATGAAACTCTATATGTAATAAATTATGCCAATAATGGAAGCATAAGATATCTTTTACATCTTGATAGCTATAAATGCCCCTTATTGAATACTTCCTGGAACCCCCCCCCCCTTTCAAGCCCCTGAAACTGCCTCTGCCATGCAAATTTTATGATATTTCATTAACATAAACTAATTTGCACTTGTTGCAATCACTGTACACCGATGTAACTCCTTCATACTTGAGGCAGTTAGGAAGAAACCGTGAAGATCGCATTTCCGTATTATCGCCAAATGTCGCCGCCGAACCCACCCAAAACCGGGCCCTGGAACCGCCTCTGTTCAGGTTTAGAACTAAAATTTTGACTCCAGATGTGAGAATCTGTTTTGGGAAAAGTACCAAAATTTCATGGGCCTGCTCCCAGCCGTTCTGGAGATATCTGCGAAAACATCAGGGAGGGGGAGGGGGAGGGCGGAATCCGCCCCCCCCCCCCTGTTACAAATGGGGTTAAGACAGACTGACGGCCGGCTGCTCTATGTTTCAGCCCTACTGCGTGGTCTGCTCCCAGCTGGGTCAGCTGCTCATCTGTGACGAGGCCGCCTGCAACAGGTGAGGTGTCAACCCCGCAGCCGAGGCCGCCTGCAACAGGTGAGGTGTCAACCCCGCAGCCGAGGCCGCCTGCAACAGGTGAGGTGTCAACCCCGCAGCCGAGGCCGTGGTCAGTGTTTGCTGTGTGATAACGATTCATTCCTATGATTTATTCCTGTGTTGCGGGGATTTCTTATGGACATGTAATTCTCAACTTTAGGTGTACAAATATCAGGTTTTTATATGAGGTGCGATATATCGTGGCATGTAATAATATGTCAGTTGATCTGTTCGCATAATGCAAGTACACCTATCCCAGTCTCTGTTTCACCGTCATCATATTACCGTAAAGCGCATCAACATAAATCAATGCTAACGAACGAATGCTCAGCTTTGGGCTGTTGTACGCTGGTAACCACTCCTTTAGACTGAGAGCAGCAGTATGCATGATTTGGTTATAAATGTAGCCGAATGGTTTGCGTGGGAGGCATTGTGTTCCGAGTACACTGCTAAGTAGTTATACATGTAGCCGAATGGTTTGCGTGGGAGGCATTGTGTTCAGAGTACACTGCTAAGTAGTTATAAATGTAGCCGAATGATCTGCGTGGGAGGCATTGTGTTCCGAGTACACTGCTAAGTAGTTATAAATGTAGCCGAATGGTCTGCGTGGGAGGCATTGTGTTCCGAGTACACTGCTAAGTAGTTATAAATGTAGCCGAATGGTCTGCGTGGGAGGCATTGTGTTCCGAGTACACTGCTAAGTAGTTATAAATGTAGCCGAATAGTCTGCGTGGGAGGTATTGTGTTCCGATTACACTGCTAAGTAGTTATAAATGTAGCCGAATGGTCTGCGTGGGAGGCATTGTGTTCCGAGTACACTGCTAAGTAGTTATAAATGTAGCCGAATGGTCTGCGTGGGAGGCATTGTGTTCCGAGTACACTGCTAAGTAGTTATAAATGTAGCCGAATGGTCTGCGTGGGAGGCATTGTGTTCCGAGTACACTGCTAAGTAGTTATAAATGTAGCCGAATGGTCTGCGTGGGAGGCATTGTGTTCCGAGTACACTGCTAAGTAGTTATAAATGTAGCCGAATGGTCTGCGTGGGAGGCATTGTGTTCCGAGTACACTGCTAAGTAGTTATAAATGTAGCCGAATGGTCTGCGTGGGAGGCATTGTGTTCCGAGTACACTGCTAAGTAGTTATAAATGTAGCCGAATGGTCTGCGTGGGAGGCATTGTGTTCCGAGTACAATACTAAGCCGAGCTTGTTGCGTTCCGAGTACAATACTAAGCCGAGCTTGTTGTGTTCCGAGTACAATACTAAGCCGAGCTTGTTGCGTGTACCCTGAACCCACCACCCAGTGATGATTGATACCAGCATTCAACGGATGCTTTTGCCCCGGCCTTTTAGTCTAACAGCAGCGCGTGAAACAGGAACGCGCCTATCTTATACGTGCCGCACACTGCTGTGAAACGGCCGCCCCGGGCCAGGTGACCCTTTCTCTGGTCAGCTGCCACTTGCCTTCACCAGTACATATCAGACCACCACAGATCTCTTCCCATGGCTCGAACACGGCGCCACGCAACGCATCATTGCCGTCCCTTCGCTACGGGGACGGCCAATGATGCGCACTTATGTTTCTGCCCCTAGATGGCACTAGTAACAAACGCCTGAAGGTATGCTGTACCGCAAAGCTTGAAGCCGAGAGCTGCGGTCTGCGCAATGGGGGAGTGGGTAACGAGTCATTCTGGTCATCAAGAGAGGGTAGCCATACCCTTGACGTTGAGAACCACCGCTCTAATGGATTTGTTTGGCCTCATGCTCGAAGGAACAAGTGACTGGTTAGCCCAGATCTAAGACGGGCCATGGCTATGCGGCTATGTGAACTAAAACAAACTAATATTGCATCATCCTATTCGTCATGATACCTGTAAGACGCCAGTTGGCGATGCACGAGCGAGCGGGAAGGAAATGTATGGTGAATTTCAACTATCGGGCAAGTAGTTTCTGAGATACAAAAAGAGTGCGCACGTGCGCACGTGCAGAAGCACCCCACCCCTGACTTGTGGGAAAGTGGCGGCTGAGAGGTCCCTAACCACGCACAAAATTTGAACACGATCAGCTCAGCCGTTCCTGAGTATAGAATAGGGATGTACACGTGCGCACGTGCAGAGGCACCCCACCCCTGACTTGTGGGAAAGTGGCGGCTGAGAGGTTCCTAACCACACACCAAATTTGAACACAATCGGCTCAGCCATTCCTGCGATATAGAATAAGGGTGCGAACGTGCAGAGGCACCCCATCCCTGACTTGTGGGAAAGCGGCGGCTGAGAGGTTCCTAACCACACACCAAATTTGAACACAATCGGCCCAGCCGTTGCGGAGTTTGTGCGATAAAACATTTTTCAACACCCCTCACGCGGCACGCGCCACGCGCAGTCGTAGTTACCCACATGCGTCGACACCGGTCTCAAACAGGTTAGGTTGGATGGAGCTACTCAGCAAAGAAAACCGGTTGTCAATCGGTCGTGCGGTTGCAGAGATATTAGCTTCTCAAAAGCGTAGCCACAGGTCGGGCCGGGCCGGGTCGCTCATATTCAGATGTTTCCCATATACCGCGGAAGGACGAGCGATCGCTTCGCGCTCGCTCGTAATCACGGTATGACGACCGATTTGATTGATTTGGCAGCTTTGAAGTGATAACACATTTTCAGGGAAAAGTTGTTGAATTTGCTTTAATTTCGGATGGTGTCTGCGTCTGTGGTTACAGGGGCTACTGCTACGTCTGTCTACGGCTGCTGATTGGTCAGGACGCCCCCGAGCGTCTGACGTCACTGGCAGTCTGGCGCTGCCCGATGTGTCACGTGCCGGATGACGTCACTCGGCTAACGAGACGCTCCGACTGGAAACAGCAGGTGAAATGGGCGAGTTATATTTGTCGGCGGGTTGCGTTGTAGCCACGGAATAACGCCTTTGCTGCCCTGATATTGCATAGTGTGCTGACGAATCAGTGGTGTTTAGGGACGTGAGTGTGCAAGGAGTTGTTTGTTAATGAGTTAAAAAGGTGTATCTCTTTGTTCCCTTGAAGGGGTTGTGAAGATGAAGGGGAAATGCCAGCCAAAAGCATGTTGATATTCTTAGCGTGTTTGTTTTGTGTAAGTGCTGCCTTCAGAGATGTGATAACCGAGCACGGTTTCCTCGTTGCGTGCTGCAATATGTGATGGTACGAAGTACCAGTTAATTAATCCAATATATCTGAGACTCGACCGCCGGGATCAAATTATATAAAATGAATTGCGAAGTTAACGAATCAACATCATACAAGACGTCTCAACCTAGTTAATTCATTTCCATCTCTTTAAGTAACGGAAAAACTATGTATTGATCTATACCAATATCTATTGGGTGCTGCGTTGTCTCATGCTGTGCGACTCGTTGTCTGCGCCACGTGACTTGGCCAGAGCGTCGTCACAGCTGGCGACTGTCGTCTCTGTGTGGCAGGTGGTGAGCCTGTTCGCCCCCCGCTCCCGGGCGGTCCCTCCACTGCCGACCCAGCAGTTCAGCGAGCGGCGACCAATCAGGGTTCTGTCGCTGTTCGACGGCATCGCCACAGGTCAGTGGAGAGGTCAGGTCAGGTCAGTGGAGAGGTCAGGTCAAGTCAGTGGAGAGGTCAGGTCAGTGGAGAGGTCAGGCCAGTGGAAAGGTCAGGTCAGTGGAGAAGTCAGTGGAGATGTCAGGTCAGTGGAGAGGTCAGGGCAGGTCAATGGAGAGGTCAGGTTAGGCCAGTGGAGAGGTGAGGTCAGGTCAGTACAGAGGTCAGGTCAGTACAGAGGTCAGGTCAGTGGAGAGGGCAGGTCAGTTGAGAGGTCAGGTCAGGTCAGTGGAGAGGTCAGGTCAGGTCAGTGGAGAGGTCAGGTCAGTGGAGAGGTCAGGCCAGTGGAAAGGTCAGGTCAGTGGAGAGGTCAGTGGAAAGGTCAGTGGAGAGGTCAGGTCAGTGGAGAGGTCAGGTCAGGTCAGTGGAGAGGTCAGGCCAGTGGAAAGGTCAGGTCAGTGGAGAGGTCAGGTCAGGTCAGTGGAAAGGTCAGGTCAGTGGAGAGGTCAGTGGAGAGGTCAGGTCAGTGGAGAGGTCAGGTCAGTACAGAGGTCAGGTCAGGTCAGTACAGAGGTCAGGTCAGGTCAGTGGAGAGGTCAGGTCAGGTCAGTGTAGAGGTCAGGTCAGGTCGTGGATAGGTCAGGACAAGTCAATGGGGAGGTGAGGTCTGGTCAGTGGAAAAGTCAGGTCAGGTCAGTGGAGAGGTCAGGGCAGGTCAATGGAGAGGTCAGGTTAGGCCAGTGGAGAGGTGAGGTCAGGTCAGTGGAGAGGTCAGGTCACTACAGAGGTCAGGTTAGTTCAGAGGTCAGGTCAGGTTAATCGAGGGGTCAGGTATCGCCACAGGTCAATCGAAAGGTCAGGTATCGCTACAGATAAGTCAAGAGGTCAATGAGTGTTCTTTCAGTTGTTTAGCGCTGCTAAAACTCTTCCATGTTTGATTAGTATTTTGTCGATGTTTAATGACATGCATCATTAGTGTTATGTTAACAAGCGCACGGTCGGGCGGGGGGGTTTCCGCCCCCTTCGTTTTTTCCTAAATAGCGGGAAAACGGCGGCGCGCAGCGCCGCCAAATTGGGCACAGCTATTTGGGAATCAATTACCCACATAGTCTAAAAAAATACCTCGTGTCATCTCAGGTCAGGTCACCAGGCCAGATCGCGTGACCCCACCTCCAACAAGTGTGCGGTCATACCACAGCCACAGTTGTTAGCCGATCGGTTTCAAACTTACAGGATTTCATAAGGCCTACAATTCGTTTATACTAGTACCTACAATTCGTTTATCTCGGTTTTTATATCGATGACCTTAGGTCGGGTCAATTTCGTGACCTTCCCATTATAAGTCAATGGGGAAATATTCAAATGCTTCCTATTCCGAGGATACGCATGATAGCAGCCCAATTCCTTCTGGATTATGTTATCATGGCCATTCATGATGACCCAGGTGCAATTTTTGTTCAGTGACCACTTCGGGGTCAGCCGAGGTCATCCGGGGTCACCAACACATTTGTGTGCATAACTCTCGACAGAATGCAGATAGAGAAGAGAAACTGGTACTAATGTGTTTGTCTCATCGAGACACGTCTCCCCATATGCAACATGACCTACTTGGGTCACCACTTGACCTTTACCTCATGCCAAATTTATATGTTGACCTAACCTGGTCAACATGAATATGATTCGAAGTGCCTTGACGAGAAAAACACGATGGCGTCAAAGTTAATGCCCTATATTTATTAGATAAAATATTATTTTGAAAAACAGCTTTGCCAAATCATTGCCTTTTTGACATTTGACCTCTGTAGCCTCAACTTTTGACCTGATATCAAATTTGAGGACACCATAGCGATTGCATTGTTCAAGAGCTTTCCATTGTTTTGTTCCGTTTGTTCCTAGCTACATAGTTCCTGTGATATCTGGTGGTTTCTCGAGCGAAATCCTAAAACTGAAAATCTGGCCCTAGATGACCTCTGGTGACTTCAATATGGACCTGGCATAACAAAAGACCGATATATTTCGATAGAGATTGTCTCGAGCTATCTAATGCCGTTTTCCGCTTGTCGCTACGTTGTGCGATTTTCGAGATCTAGGGGGGGGACTGAAATCAACCCCCGGCCGTTCGTGTTTGGCGCAGACCCCCGGCCGTGCGCGTGTTAACGTTGATATTCAACAGCAGAGATGCTTTTTCATCAATTCGATATGAAGCTGGTCCGTTAGTATTCATTAAATGAAATGACTGCGCTGGATTGGAAGTAATTGAATGTCAGGAAATATGTGTGTGTTAGGGAAATGAACCAGCGTCGAATCAACCTCTGCAGAATACAATACTGATATGAATATTGAAGCCAAATCGATTACTTTAATTATCGGAAGCCAAACGATTATTCTACGACGCTGCTCGGAATATTTTAAATATGAAAGGACGTTCAGTGCAAGAAATGTTATACTTTGCTAGCTTCAACATATTGCTAGTGCAAGAAATGCGAGAAGTGGTTTGATTGATGTTAAATGGTATACTTAATGCGTATTGTACTTCTATTAAAGAGATTATACGTTTTTTTGCCAGAATAATTGAGTTACATCGTAAAACGTACTTATAAAGGTGGTAGAAGTCCCACGGTAGCCACATGTTTCTGGAAATGGCCCCTTCTGCACGAAAGACATTTAAAAGTGCGCGGTGATGCCACCGCGTACTTTCTGCAGGACCGGCTGAGGCAGAGCCAGTCATCTCTTTTATGCTAATAAAAACACCTCACTTATGACATATTTCCGGTAAAATAATCAATATTTGAGAAAAAAAAACTGGTTTTGTTCCAACGACAGCAGCAGTTACCTAGTTTTTCCCCATACAATTAGATATTTGTCATGAATTTTCATGCCAATACGCCACCACCAAATTCTCAACGCTTCCGGCCAGAGATAATAAAACCACAAAACCTGAACGAACAGTGTGTAGTAATAAAGAGTCCCGTAAGTTTTGAATTGCATAATCATTTAATTCAAAACTCTAAAATTCTAAGATTCAGATTCCAAGATAAAAATGGTAATGCCGATCAAGTACTCGTTATCTGATACAATTCACGAAAAAAACCGCCAAAGTTTTAACGCTGATAATTGCTGAAATAATAGACTAAATGAGCATTGAGTACCCTGTTATATGTCTTAAACGTGTTTAAAGCTCATAAAGCAAAAGAGTTAATTTCCTTTCAGGACGGAAACCCGTATAATCCCTTTAAAGGGAATAGTTCACATTTAAATTGTAGAGCAGGTCGAGAAATGGGTTGCAGTGAAACAATTTCGTCGCTACGCCAAGTAATTTCGACTCAGAATCTAAATTAAGATTCAGTTGCGGGCCTACGAAACTTCGTCGGTATTATGACGTCATACCCGCTGACGTCAGATTTGCGTCATACGCAGATTCCGCCTCAAACTAGCCGTGACCAGTTGAGTTGTTACAATTACGGTGTTCACGTGTGTTTTATAGTGACCGTGAAACTGCGGTGAGTTACGAGAAACCAGCGATTTTTGTGACGTAGATATATTATATCGAAAGATTCAGAAACTCAAGCGACGCGTCCTATTTTGGTACTATATGTCACTAGTTCGCCATCATTGTGCGCAATAGCTTACATATCTGAGCTGCCATATGCATGACGTCATGCAATGACATGAAGGGTTGTTGAGGCCATGAAAGAGAGAAGAGAATCATGCTCATTTTTCGACGGATATCCATCTATTGTCCGAACAAATGTCTATCTATCTACTCTAATGTCTATCTATATATCTATCTACTGATGGGAACTAAAACATGCGATCTTTTCACCCAACGTTTCAACGCCTTATTATTACATTTTACCTACAAAAAAATATAACAGCTGTGCATAAACTGCCGGGAATTCATTTGCTTTCTCATTCCTTAACACGCGCCCTGGAGGGGGGGGGGGGGGGGGGGCGGGCGAAATCCGCCCACCCCTCCGTTTTTTTTTAGGATAGCGCAAAAACGGCGGCGCGCAGCGCCACCGTTTTTTGTATACCTGTTAAGAAATGAACTTCCCGCATTATGTAAAATTCTTGGCCTCAGGTCATCTCAGGTCAGGTCACCAGACCAGGTCACGTGATGACCTCAACTCCAAAACGTTTGCAGTAGTACCACAGCCACAGTTTTACGCCGATCGGTTTCAATCTTGCAGGACTTCATAAGGTCATAGATACCAACAATTTTTTTTTATCTCGGATTTATAATATCGGTGACCTAAGGTCAGGTCAATTTTGTGACCGCCAACATGGTTTTATCAATAACTATCGACATAATTAAGATAGAGAAGAGAAAACGGTACCAATATGTTTGTCTCGTCGAGACACGTCTCCCAATATGCAACATGACCAACTTGGGTCACCACTTGACCTTGACATGAGGTCAAATTTCTCAATTGACCTAACCCGGTCACCATGAATATTATTCGAAGCGCCTTGACAAGACACACGCGATGGCGTAAACATTATTTCTTTATCTTTATTAGGTAAAAGGTTATTGGGGGAAAACAGTTTTGGAAACAAAATCACCTTTTTGACATTCGATGACCTCTGGAGCCTAAACTATTGACCTGAGCTCAAATCTGAGGACACCTATGTCGATTGCATTTCTCAATGACTTTCGATCGCTTTTTCCGTTTGCTGCTAACTATCATAGTTCCCGAGATATTTGGAGGTGTTCGAACCGAAGTCTTGAAAACTTGAAAATCTGACCCTTGATGACCTCTGGTGACCTCAATATTGACCTGAAAAAATTAACGAAATACTTCGAAAGAGCTTGTCTCGAGCTATCTAACGTCGTTTCCCGCTTGTCGCTACGTTGCGTGGTTTTCGAGATCATAGGGGGGGGGGGGGCGAAATCCGCCCCCCCCCCTCCAGGGCGTGTAATTATCAGAGGCTCTCCAGGGCGCGTGTTAAAACATTGCTATTATTTGTACTTGAATATATTGCACAATGCGTTTCATTTTTTTTTTTTAGTCCGAACCTTTTGAGTTGACGAATTTCCGAGGTCAGGACCCGCGCTATGCAGAGCTTGTTGCGCAGGCCCTGACCCCAACCATCCGATCGCGCATCCTATCGGGCCGTCTACAGCGGCCCGGTCGCGGTCGTCAGGCGCAGGTATCCGTCTCCTATCGAGCCGTCTACAGCGGCCCGGTCGCGGCTCATCCCAGCGGCGCGGCTCATCCCAGCGGCGCGGCCCATCCCAGCGGCGCGGCTCATCCCAGCGGCGCGGCTCATCCCATCGGCGCGGCTCATCCCATCGGCGCGGCTCATCCCATCGGCGCGGCCCATCCCATCGGCGCGGCTCATCCCAGCGGCGCGGCTCATCCCATCGGCGCGGCTCATCCCATCGGCGCGGCTCATCCCATCGGCGCGGCTAATCCCATCGGCGCGCTCATCCCATCGACGCGGCTCATCCCATCGACGCGGGTCGTCCCAGCGGCGCAGTTTATCCCATCGGCGCGGCTAATCCCATCGGCGCGGCTCATCCCATCTGGGCGCCGGGACATTGTGTCGACGAATCACCGGCATGGGATCAGCCGGCGCCGCTGACCGCGCTGGTAAGGTCAGAGGGGTCAGCCGGCGCCGCTGACCGCGCTGGTGAGGTCAGAGGGGTCAGCCGGCGCCGCTGACCGCGCTGGTAAGGTCAGAGGGGTCAGCCGGCGCCGTTGACCGCGCTGGTAAGGTCAGAGGGGTCAGCCGGCCCCGGTCTGGCCCCGGTCCGTCACCGGGCCCGGCACCGCCGTCACTGCTTCCGGTTCCGCTTCTGGTGCCAGGCCGCCGGAAAGGGGACGTCAATAGGAAGGAATGGGACGTCAATTGGAAGGAATGGGACGACAGTGGGAAGGAATGGGACGTAAATTGGTAGGAATGGGACGTCAGTGGGAAGGAATGGGACGTAAATTGGAAGGAATGGGACGACAGTGGGAAGGAATGGGACGTAAATTGGAAGGAATGGGACGACAGTGGGAAGGAATGGGACGTCAATTGGAAGGAATGGGACGACAGTGGGAAGGAATGGGACGTAAATTGGAAGGAATGGGACGACAGAGGGAAGGAATGGGGCGACAGAGGGAAGGAACGGCGACGGCTGATCTCGGATTGTAGCAGTCTTTAGGTGGGAGATAGGCGGAAGATTTATCCCAATATTTGTATTTCCTAACTGAGACAGATTTAAATAGGTTGTGAATAATTAAGTTTGCATTGCATTCAACACCTTTGGAAGCCGTAATTATAACCGCATGCGGTTTCTCCTTGTCCGGGCTCTTAGCAAAGCTGCTAACGTAACGCATGGGTACATACACGGCTTGACGCACAGCACTCCCTTGTGTGTTGAGGGCTTTATAATTTTATGGCGCTGTTCGGCTGTTTCATGATCGTGTGCTGGCCGTTACTTCTGATAGCGATAGAGCTTTGTAAGAAGCAGCATCCGTGGTTGTACGGGTCTGTTCGCGATTTGTTGCTCGATAAGACCATAAATTAATACAAGATAAGACGAAGACATAAAAAGCGACTCCGACCGCGGCAAATGTTGATCGACATCGTTTCGGTAAACTTGACCTTCGCGAGCAGCCCACATGAAGTTCTGCGCATATTTGCTATAACAGTGCATGACTGAAGGTAGTCCGAAGTGGTGCTCCTCGCAAACCGTTTCAAATGTTTACATATGTCGGCTGTACTAAGATTGATACGATTCCCGCTTCACTTCCTTCCAAAGCATGCATTGCAAACCCTTTGGAGGAAATCGAGCAGGAATCGCATTGAAATATGGCCAGATCTCTGCCCTTCGCATTCTGTGAATGAAATCCCCTTTACTAACTCTGTAAATTAATGCGAATTTGTGAGTGTAGCATTCTGGGACGCATGTGTGTGTGTGTATGTGTGTGTGGGGGGGGGGGAGGGGGCAGTCATCCGCTGTTTTCGGGAATGACAAGTATATGCCTTCTTTAATGCCAGCACGATTAACACCCAACACTCTCTTCACTCTCTTCATATGATTTTTTGCTCGTTTCGATTTCTTAGCTGGGAGCACCGCAACTTTTCTCTTTTGTTTTGTGATGTTATCTTGAGGTGCTGGGCGCAGGCGCGCGCACAGGATTGTCGTAAGGGGGGGGGGATGAACTTAATGACCCCGTCGGACCACGAGGGAGCCCCACCATTGCGGGGGACAATTTTTGGGAGCTATTTTTGGGGGAATTGACCTAACTAGTTCACGTCGCTCTTACCTCGCTCTTATCTCGCTCTTATATTGCTCTTATCTCGCTCTTATCTCGCTCTTATCTCGCTCTTATATCGCTCTTATCTCGCTCTTATCTCGCTCTTATCTCGCTCTTATCTCGCTCTTATCTCGCTCTTATCTCGCTCTTATCTCGCTCTTATCTCGCTCTTATCTCGCTCTTATCTTGATCTTATCTCGCTCTTATTTCGCTCTTTTCTCGCTCTTATATCGCTCTATCTCGCTCTATCTCGATCTATCTCACTATCTCGCTCTATCTCGCTCTATCTTGCTCTATGTCGCTCTATCTCGCTCTATCTCGCTATATATCGCTCTATCTCGCTCTATCTCGCTCTATCTCGCTCTATCTCGCTCTATCTCGCTCTATCTCGCTCTATCTCGCTCTATCTCGCTCTATCTCGCTCTGTCTCGCTCTATCTCGCTCTATATCACTCTATATCGCTCTATCTAGCTTTATATCGCTCTATCTCGCTCTATCTCGCTCTATCTCGCTCTATCTCGCTCTATCTCGCTCTATCTCGCTCTATCTCGCTCTATCTCGCTCTATCTCGCTCTATCTCGCTCTATCTCGCTCTATCTCGCTCTATCTCGCTCTATCTCGCTCTATCTCGCTTTATCTCGCTCTATCTCGCCCTATCTCGCTATATCTCGCTATATCTCGCTCTATCTTGCTCTATCTCGCTCTATCTCGCTCTATCTCGCTCTATCTCGCTCTATCTCGCTCTATCTCGCTCTATCTCGCTCTATCTCGCTCTATCTCGCTCTATCTCGCTCTATCTCGCTCTATCTCGCTCTATCTCGCTCTATCTCGCTCTATCTCGCTCTATCTCGCTCTATCTCGCTCTATCTCGCTCTATCTCGCTCTATCTCACTCTATATTGCTCTATCTCGCTCTATCTTGCTCTATCTTGCTCTATCTAGGTCTATCTAGCTCTATCTAGCTCTATCTAGCTCTATCTAGCTATATCTAGCTATATCTAGCTCTATCTAGCTCTATCTAGCTCTATCTAGCTCTATCTAGCTCTATCTAGCTCTATCTAGCTCTATCTGTCTGCCTGCCTGTGTGTGTCTGTGTCTGTCTGTGTCTTTCTGTGTCTGTCTGTATCTGTCTGTGTCTGTCTGTGTCTGTCTGTGTCTGTCTGTGTCTGTCTGTGTCTGTCTGTGTCTGTATGTGTCTGTCTGTGTCTGTCTGTGTCTGTCTGTCTGTGTCTGTCTGTCTGTGGCTGTCTGTCTGTGTCTGTCTGTCTGTGTCTGTCTGTCTGTGTCTGTCTGTCTGTCTGTCTGTGTCTGTATGTGTCTGTCTGTCTGTGTCTGTCTGTCTGTGTCTGTCTGTCTGTGTCTGTCTGTCTGTGTCTGTCTGTCTGTGTCTGTCTGTCTGTGTCTGTCTGTCTGTGTCTGTCTGTCGGTGTCTGTCGGTGTCTGTCTGTCTGTGTCTGTCTGTCTGTGTCTGTCTGTCTGTGTCTGTCTGTCTGTGTCTGTCTGTCTGTGTCTGTCTGTCTGTGTCTGTCTGTCTGTGTCTGTCTGTCTGTGTCTGTCTGTCTGTGTCTGTCTGTCTGTGTCTGTCTGTCTGTGTCTGTCTGTCTGTGTCTGTCTGTCTGTGTCTGTCTGTCTGTGTCTGTCTGTCTGTGTCTGTCTGTCTGTGTCTGTCTGTCTGTGTCTGTCTGTCTGTGTCTGTCTGTCTGTGTCTGTCTGTCTGTGTCTGTCTGTCTGTGTCTGTCTGTCTGTCTGTGTCTGTGTCTGTCTGTCTGTGTCTGTCTGTCTGTGTCTGTCTGTCTGTCTGTGTCTGTCTGTCTGTGTCTGTCTGTCTGTGTCTGTCTGTCTGTGTCTGTCTGTCTGTGTCTGTCTGTCTGTGTCTGTCTGTCTGTCTGTGTCTGTCTGTCTGTCTGTGTCTGTCTGTCTGTGTCTGTCTGTCTGTGTCTGTCTGTCTGTGTCTGTCTGTCTGTGTCTGTCTGTCTGTGTCTGTCTGTCTGTGTCTGTCTGTCTGTGTCTGTCTGTCTGTCTGTGTCTGTCTGTCTGTGTCTGTCTGTCTGTCTGTGTCTGTCTGTCTGTGTCTGTCTGTCTGTGTCTGTCTGTCTGTGTCTGTCTGTCTGTGTCTGTCTGTCTGTGTCTGTCTGTCTGTGTCTGTCTGTCTGTGTCTGTCTGTCTGTGTCTGTCTGTCTGTGTCTGTCTGTCTGTGTCTGTCTGTCTGTGTCTGTCTGTCTGTGTCTGTCTGTCTGTGTCTGTCTGTCTGTGTCTGTCTGTCTGTGTCTGTCTGTCTGTGTCTGTCTGTCTGTGTCTGTCCGTCTGTGTCTGTCTGTCTGTGTCTGTCTGTCTGTGTATGTCTGTCTGTGTCTGTCTGTCTGTCTGTGTCTGTCTGTCTGTCTGTGTCTGTATGTCTGTGTTTGTCTGTCTGTGTCTGCCTGTCTGTGTCTGTCTGTATGTGTCTGTCTGTCTGTGTCTGTCTGTCTGTGTCTGTCTGTCTGTGTCTGTCTGTCTGTGTCTGTCTGTCTGTCTGTGTCTGTCTGTCTGTGTCTGTCTGTCTGTGTCTGTCTGTATGTGTCTGTCTGTGTCTGTCTGTCTGTGTCTGTCTGTCTGTGTCTGTCTGTCTGTGTCTGTCTGTCTGTGTCTGTCTGTCTGTGTCTGTCTGTCTGTGTCTGTCTGTCTGTGTCTGTATGTCTTGTCTGTCTGTCTGTGTCTGTCTGTCTGTGTCTGTCTGTCTGTGTCTGTCTGTCTGTGTCTGTCTGTCTGTGTCTGTCTGTCTGTGTCTGTCTGTCTGTGTCTGTCTGTCTGTCTGCGTCTGTCTGTCTGTGTCTGTCTGTCTGTCTGTGTCTGTCTGTCTGTGTCTGTCTGTCTGTGTCTGTCTGTCTGTGTCTGTCTGTCTGTGTCTGTCTGTCTGTGTCTGTCTGTCTGTGTCTGTCTGTCTGTGTCTGTCTGTCTGTGTCTGTCTGTCTGTGTCTGTCTGTCTGTGTCTGTCTGTCTGTCTGTGTCTGTCTGTCTGTGTCTGTCTGTCTGTGTCTGTCTGTCTGTGTCTGTCTGTCTGTGTCTGTCTGTCTGTGTCTGTCTGTCTGTGTCTGTCTGTCTGTGTCTGTCTGTCTGTGTCTGTCTGTCTGTGTCTGTCTGTCTGTCTGTGTCTGTCTGTCTGTGTCTGTCTGTCTGTGTCTGTCTGTCTGTGTCTGTCTGTCTGTGTCTGTCTGTCTGTGTCTGTCTGTCTGTGTCTGTCTGTCTGTGTCTGTCTGTCTGTGTCTGTCTGTCTGTGTCTGTCTGTCTGTGTCTGTCTGTCTGTGTCTGTCTGTCTGTGTCTGTCTGTCTGTGTCTGTCTGTCTGTGTCTGTCTGTCTGTGTATGTCTGTCTGTGTCTGTCTGTATGTGTCTGTCTGTCTGTGTCTGTTTGTCTGTGTCCGTTTGTCTGTGTATGTCTGTCTGTGTCTGTCTGTCTGTGTCTGTCTGTCTGTGTCTGTCTGTCTGTGTCTGTCTGTCTGTGTCTGTCTGTCTGTCTTTCTGTGTCTGTCTGTCTGTGTCTGTCTGTATGTGTCTGTCTGTCTGTGTCTGTCTGTCTGTGTCTGTCTGTCTGTGTCTGTCTGTCTGTGTCTGTCTGTCTGTCTGTGTCTGTCTGTCTGTGTCTGTCTGTCTGTGTCTGTCTGTCTGTGTCTGTCTGTCTGTGTCTGTCTGTCTGTGTCTGTCTGTCTGTGTCTGTCTGTCTGTGTCTGTCTGTCTGTGTCTGTCTGTCTGTGTCTGTCTGTCTGTGTCTGTCTGTCTGTGTCTGTCTGTCTGTGTCTGTCTGTCTGTGTCTGTCTGTCTGTCTCTGTCTGTCTGTGTCTGTCTGTCTGTCTGTGTCTGTCTGTCTGTGTCTGTCTGTCTGTGTCTGTCTGTCTGTGTCTGTCTGTCTGTGTCTGTCTGTCTGTGTCTGTCTGTCTGTGTCTGTCTGTCTGTGTCTGTCTGTCTGTGTCTGTCTGTCTGTGTCTGTCTGTCTGTGTCTGTCTGTCTGTGTCTGTCTGTCTGTGTCTGTCTGTCTGTGTCTGTCTGTCTGTGTCTGTCTGTCTGTGTCTGTCTGTCTGTGTCTGTCTGTCTGTGTCTGTCTGTCTGTGTCTGTCTGTCTGTGTCTGTCTGTCTGTGTCTGTCTGTCTGTGTCTGTCTGTCTGTGTCTGTCTGTCTGTGTCTGTCTGTCTGTCTGTGTCTGTCTGTCTGTGTCTGTCTGTCTGTGTCTGTCTGTCTGTGTCTGTCTGTCTGTGTCTGTCTGTCTGTGTCTGTCTGTCTGTGTCTGTCTGTCTGTGTCTGTCTGTCTGTGTCTGTCTGTCTGTGTCTGTCTGTCTGTGTCTGTCTGTCTGTGTCTGTCTGTCTGTGTCTGTTCTGTCTGTGTCTGTCTGTCTGTGTCTGTGTCTGTCTGTGTCTGTGTCTGTCTGTCTGTCTGTGTCTGTCTGTCTGTGTCTGTCTGTCTGTGTCTGTCTGTCTGTGTCTGTCTGTCTGTGTCTGTCTGTCTGTGTCTGTCTGTCTGTCTGTGTCTGTCTGTGTCTGTCTGTCTGTGTCTGTCTGTCTGTGTCTGTCTGTCTGTGTCTGTCTGTCTGTGTCTGTCTGTCTGTCTGTGTCTGTCTGTCTGTGTCTGTCTGTCTGTGTCTGTCTGTCTGTGTCTGTCTGTCTGTGTCTGTCTGTCTGTGTCTGTCTGTCTGTGTCTGTCTGTCTGTGTCTGTCTGTCTGTGTCTGTCTGTCTGTGTCTGTCTGTCTGTGTCTGTCTGTCTGTGTCTGTCTGTCTGTGTCTGTCTGTCTGTGTCTGTCTGTCTGTGTCTGTCTGTCTGTGTCTGTCTGTCTGTGTCTGTCTGTCTGTGTCTGTCTGTCTGTGTCTGTCTGTCTGTGTCTGTCTGTCTGTGTCTGTCTGTCTGTGTCTGTCTGTCTGTGTCTGTCTGTCTGTGTCTGTCTGTCTGTGTCTGTCTGTCTGTGTCTGTCTGTCTGTTCTGTGTCTGTCTGTGTCTGTCTGTCTGTGTCTGTCTGTCTGTGTCTGTCTGTCTGTGTCTGTCTGTCTGTGTCTGTCTGTCTGTGTCTGTCTGTCTGTGTCTGTCTGTCTGTGTCTGTCTGTCTGTGTCTGTCTGTCTGTGTCTGTCTGTCTGTGTCTGTCTGTCTGTGTCTGTCTGTCTGTGTCTGTCTGTCTGTCTGTCTGTCTGTGTCTGTCTGTCTGTCTGTCTGTCTGTTCTGTCTGTCTGTGTCTGTCTGTCTGTGTCTGTCTGTCTGTGTCTGTCTGTCTGTGTCTGTCTGTCTGTGTCTGTCTGTGTCTGTGTCTGTCTGTCTGTGTCTGTCTGTCTGTGTCTGTCTGTCTGTGTCTGTCTGTCTGTGTCTGTCTGTCTGTGTCTGTCTGTCTGTGTCTGTCTGTCTGTGTCTGTCTGTCTGTGTCTGTCTGTCTGTCTGTGTCTGTCTGTCTGTGTCTGTCTGTGTCTGTCTGTCTGTGTCTGTCTGTCTGTGTCTGTCTGTCTGTGTCTGTCTGTCTGTGTCTGTCTGTCTGTGTCTGTCTGTCTGTGTCTGTCTGTCTGTGTCTGTCTGTGTCTGTCTGTCTGTGTCTGTCTGTCTGTGTCTGTCTGTCTGTGTCTGTCTGTCTGTCTGTCTGTGTCTGTCTGTCTGTCTGTGTCTGTCTGTGTCTGTCTGTGTCTGTCTGTGTCTGTCTGTGTCTGTCTGTGTCTGTCTGTGTCTGTCTGCTGTCTGTCTGTGTCTGTCTGTGTCTGTCTGTGTCTGTCTGCTGTCTGTCTGTGTCTGTCTGTGTCTGTCTGTGCCTGTCTGTGTCTGTCTGTGTCTGTCTGTGTCTGTCTGTGTCTGTCTGTGTCTGTCTGTGTCTGTCTGTGTCTGTCTGTGTCTGTCTGTCTGTGTCTGTCTGTGTCTGTCTGTGTCTGTCTGTTCTGTCTGTGTCTGTATGTGTCTGTCTGTGTCTGTCTGTGTCTGTCTGTGTCTGTCTGTGTCTGTCTGTGTCTGTCTGTGTCTGTCTGTGTCTGTCTGTGTCTGTCTGTGTCTGTCTGTGTCTGTCTGTGTCTGTCTGTGTCTGTCTGTGTCTGTCTGTGTCTGTCTGTGTCTGTCTGTATCTCTGTCTGTATCTGTCTGTATCTGTCTGTGTCTGTCTGTGTCTGTCTGTGTCTGTCTGTGTCTGTCTGTGTCTGTCTGTGTCTGTCTGTGTCTGTCTGTGTCTGTCTGTGTCTGTCTGTGTCTGTCTGTGTCTGTCTGTGTCTGTCTGTGTCTGTCTGTGTCTGTCTGTGTCTGTCTGTGTCTGTCTGTGTCTGTCTGTGTCTGTCTGTGTCTGTCTGTGTCTGTCTGTGTCTGTCTGTGTCTGTCTGTGTCTGTCTGTGTCTGTCTGTGTCTGTCTTTGTCTGTCTGTGTGTCTGTGTCTGTGTCTGTCTGTCTGTCTGTCTGTCTGTCTGTCTGTCTGTCTGTCTGTCTGTCTGTCTGTCTGTCTGTCTGTCTGGCTGGCTGGCTGGCTGGCTGGCTGGCTGGCTGGCTGTCATATTTATATATATATATATATATATATATATATATATATATATATATATATATATATATATATATATATATATATATATATATATATATATATATATATATATATATATATATATATATATATATATATATATATATATATATATATATATATATATATATATATATATATATATATATACATACATACATACATACATACATACATACATACATACATACATACATACATACATACATACATACATACATACATACATACATACATACATACATACATACATACATACATACATACATACATACATACATACATACATACATACATACATACATACATACATACATACATACATACATACATACATACATACATACATACATACATACATACATACATACATACATACATACATACATACATACATACATACATACATACATACATACATACATACATACATACATACATACATACATACATACATACATACATACATACATACATACATACATACATACATACATACATACATACATACATACATACATACATACATACATACATACATACATACATACATACATACATACATACATACATACATACATACATACATACATACATACATACATACATACATACATACATACATACATACATACATACATACATACATACATACATACATACATACATACATACATACATACATACATACATACATACATACATACATACATACATACATACATACATACATACATACATACATACATACATACATACATACATACATACATACATACATACATACATACATACATACATACATACATACATACATACATACATACATACATACATACATACATACATACATACATACATACATACATACATACATACATACATACATACATACATACATACATACATACATACATACATACATACATACATACATACATACATACATACATACATACATACATACATACATACATACATACATACATACATACATACATACATACATACATACATACATACATACATACATACATACATACATACATACATACATACATACATACATACATACATACATACATACATACATACATACATACATACATACATACATACATACATACATACATACATACATACATACATACATACATACATACATACATACATACATACATACATACATACATACATACATACATACATACATACATACATACATACATACATACATACATACATACATACATACATACATACATACATACATACATACATACATACATACATACATACATACATACATACATACATACATACATACATACATACATACATACATACATACATACATACATACATACATACATACATACATACATACATACATACATACATACATACATACATACATACATACATACATACATACATACATACATACATACATACATACATACATACATACATACATACATACATACATACATACATACATACATACATACATACATACATACATACATACATATATATATATATATATAT
>JAXIVJ010003351.1:2500-5000 GCA_036785665.1 Chirona hameri
ACTCTGTAATAAGATACACTATGTACTATGTCTAAGACATAAGCACTATATGTCATATGTATATGTATACTATTCTATACGTATATGTACTCTGTTACTATACTATACTCGTATACAGCTATACTCGATACTACTGATACTGACTATGTATAAGTACTATGTATATGTAACAGCTATACTCAGTCACGATGAACACAACACGATAGTACACAATACCACTCTTGCAATAAGTTACTGACTATACTATCGTATACAGCTATATCGCTATACTGTATAAGTACTATGTACCACATACGACTACTTACACATACTACGATATCACTTACTCTTACTACTATAAGACTATACTAGCTATATGCTATAACTACAGCAGGACATACATTCAGTACACTACATACTCATGTACACTGTATACTCGTATACTTACTATGTACTCATCTTATACTGTACTCCTGTATACTGTATATGTCATAACTACACTATACACCATACACTTATACACATTACACATACACTATACAACGATACATCAGAATACACATACGACATACACATACACTACACATACGATCATTACTGACCTATGACACCTATTACACATATCTACTATACGCTCTGTATACGACAGACTCTTACTACATGACATACATATACACATACTACTTCATACTCATACTCAGACACTATACACAGACACACATACACATACAGCTATACACAGTACACATTAACAAGTAATACTGTCTATAGCACATACACAGTACTACTATACACATACAGCTATAGCACATACAGCATACTACTGATACACATACACGATACACATTCACTATACACATACACATACACATACACATACATCCATACTCATACACATACACTATACACTCATTACGACATACCACAGTACACATACACAGTACACGTATACTCATACACATACACACTATATACACTTAAATACACTGTATACACATAAGCTCTAGACATCCATACACATACACTCACATACACGATACACATACACTATACACATACATAACTATCACTAGCTATCATACAGCTATCACATACACAGCATCATACACCATACACATACACAGTACACGATACACTATACACATACACATACACATACACGATACACATACCATACGACTATGTACACTGATATGATATACACTGTATGACCCATACACATACACATACACATACACATACACATACACATACACAATACACATACACATACACATACACTATACACATACACATCTATCTCGTATACTGACTATAACATGACTACTTACCATACACTATGACACATACACATACACATACACAGACACATACACATACACATACACAGACACATACACATACACATACACATACACATACACATACACGGATACACATACACATACACTATACCATTACACATACACCTACACATACGACTATACACATCGAATACACATTATCGACATACACCTACACATACACATACACATACTTATACTCATCTATGACACATACACATACAGCATACACATACACATACACATACACATACTCATACACATACAGCATCCCATACAGCATACACATACACATACACATAACTGACTATGTATAGTCTCTGTAACACATACTCATACACTTACACTACACATACACATTACACCATACACATACCACATACACATACACCATACACATACACATACACATACACATACACTATACACATACACATACACTATACACTATACACCGATTCCATACACGTACACGATACACATACACATACTACATCATACACATACACAGACACTACACATACACAGTCACATACACTATACACAGTACACATACACAGACACCTATACACATACACATTACAGCATACACATACAGCATACACTATACACAGACTCATACTCATACCCTGTATACACATACACATACACATACACAAATACAATACACTTACACATTACACGATACACATTCACATACACCATACACATACACCATACACATACACATATTCACGATACACATACACATACACTATACACCATTACCACGATACACATAACACTATACCTATACTCATACACATACACAGACACAATACACATACATACACATACACATACTCACATACACTTACACGATACACATACACCATACACATAGCACTATACACATACACATACCACATACACACATACACATGACACGATACGACATACCACATACAATACACGATACACAGTACACTTGACACATACACTATACACACAACATTACACATACACTATACACATACACATACACATACCTACAATACACATACACATACAGTCATTATTACACTATACACATACACTGATACAGCTACATGACACATACCATCATACACATTACACATACACCTATACACATAGCTACATACACATACACCATACACCCATACACATACACATACACA
>JAXIVJ010003351.1:10000-32500 GCA_036785665.1 Chirona hameri
AATCTAAATCTAAATCTAAATCTAAATCTAAATCTATATCTATATCTATATCTTTATCTTTATATATATATATATATATATATATATATATATATATATATATATATATATATATATATATATTGGAATAAGGGTTACCTGAGTCTGGTTCCAATATTAAAATTTAGTTTTCCACGACCTAAAATGAAAATTTGCACGCCAATTCGCGGCGTCACATCGGTGACCATCGACATAACGAAGCCATCGCCATCGTCTTCGGTTCGTTGTAACGGTGAATTGAATGCATTGCATGTTTAGTTTCTTATTCTCTACAAGGCCCACCGCCTATGTTTCTGGGTTTATCAGGCAAGCCCGTAAAAAGTTCGCGCCGCATCGCGGCGCTAAATAACAAGTACCTACTATAACACGAAAATCCACATTAAAAATGCTGCAAAGGCTTAAAAGAACGCATAAAAATGGTATTTTTTTCTCGTCATTTCAGCCGACCCCCAACTTAAAAATTATCGGCGACGCCCCCTGGGTACAGCTGACAATTGACATAGTTTTTTATCAGTGTAAGGCAATGTCGGAACAATAAAAACTGCAAGGTGACATTTTTCCTTTTTCGATATCCCAAAAGGTCGAAAAGCTATAAAAAAATATATAAAATAATAATAATAATAATTAGAAATCGTGGAGTTGCAAAATAAAGTGGCCCAAATCCGGGAAGAAATGCGAAATTGGGGGTAGGTAAGGTCCGCTAAATTTGTTTTGCCCCCCCCCCCCCCAAAAAAAAACGGCCGGCTGGATCCGCCCCTGGCTAAGGTTGTTGAAAATATAATTAACTGTATACGCTTTTTAATTGTAAAGTGCACTGACGGAATGATAATGTTGAGTTTGCAATATTCAAAAGAAAATCATAGTTTGCAATGAAGTGATTCTAAATAATAATGAGGCGACTCCAATTTTACGAATGTATGCCAAACATGAGCGGTACGAATGTATTTTTTGATCTAATGGGGGGGGGGGGGTTCGAAAACCAATTTTTTTAGGTGAAATCGGACACGCTTAATCTACCGATAAACACAAAAAAACTCCATATTGGCCCGCGAGGTGGCAATATCCCTTTAACTGATTTGTACTGATTATAAACATAAACCTACATCAAAGCAGCAATTTATCATGAGTTAGTGCCCGTCTTACTGTCATGCGTTACTCTATTTTCCCTTCTCAAAATACTCTCGTCTCTTCTGACGCCTCTCCGTCCCCACTTCTCGCGTCGTGCCTTCTTCCGTCACTCTCGTCCCCTTCTTCTCGTTAACCCGTCCTCTCCTTTCGTCCTCCTCTAGTCTCACTCCTCTCGTCTCCCTCTCTCATTCCCCGACTCCCTGTGCAGTTCTTTGAACGCCTCTGCACACGCCTCATCATGTGACCGAGGGACGACATCCGACCCTCCCCCACCCCCCTCAACAGGACGCCGCACCAGAATCGCACTCCTACCCCCCCCCCCCCCCCCCGCCGCTATCCCCCCCCCCCCCCCCCGGGTGGTGGATCATATGACCGGGCGGCGTATCTGGCCGGGGGACCGGTGGCAGTAGCGGCCACTCGCACCACCACTGTAGTCCGTTAGCACGCAAGCAGTGAAGATGTGGTGCCAGCTGCTGCTGACCGCGCTTTGCGCCTCCCAGGCGCTCGGGTACGGGTACAAGACGTACTGGTACACCACACAGGTACGTCATTGACTTAGGAACAGGGGGCACGGATCTATGGCCACCGATGGTGGAACTTTATGAAATCGGTTGGGGGGGGGGGCGACGGCCGATTGCTCAAATTGAAACTACATGTCCAATATATATATATATATATATATATATATATATATTACTCAAATTTTACAATTATTACAATTCAGGAGCCGTTTTGTCAGTCTCATACAGGACAAAATACCAAATTTCTATCTTTCCCCCATTTCTATCTGTTTCTATTTCCATTGGCAAATTACTAGTTAACTGAAATTGATCTTTCGGTCATATGGTCTTTCGTTTTTTAAAGGACAGTAACACAATTTCGAATCCGTAAAATGTTAAATTATCGCCATCGGTGGCCAATTAAAAATGCATCTAAAAAACACGTCAATACAGTGGCGGGTCCAGGGGGTAGGGGCTGAAGCCCCCTGCCTTAGAAAACGGCGCCATTTTTGTATAGGATTTGCCGGCGCCGAAGGCGCCGTAGCGTTTTCGGGAGGCCGCCAGGGCGCCCTTGCGTCTACCAACAGCATCGTAGCACTCTTGGAAGGCACCCTGGCACTCTCAGAAGACATCTTGCCGCCCTCACAACGCATTATGCCAC
Source organism: Chirona hameri (assembly GCA_036785665.1). Lineage (NCBI taxonomy): Eukaryota > Metazoa > Arthropoda > Thecostraca > Balanomorpha > Balanidae > Chirona > Chirona hameri. The sequence goes on from JAXIVJ010003351.1 coordinate 12,329, forward strand.
CCTCGGAAGGTACATCGCCGCCCTCGGAAGGCATTATGCCGCCCTCGGAAGGCACCATGCCGCCCTCGGAAGGCACCATGCCGCCCCCGTCACCGAGGAAATATGCCGCCCTCAGGCCTGAAGCCCCCTGCCTTAGAAAATCCTGGATCCGCCCCTGCGTCAATACATAATATTAACATGACAGCCGGAGTCGGCTTAATTTAACTGACTCCAAGTCTGGCAAAAATTACCGACTCCAATAAACTCAGATTCCGACTCCGGGTCTGCAAGACTGCTTCCGACCAATGGCTCTCTCAGCTTGGCTAAGCGCTCTCCAGAATGACCGAAAGCTCTCTCAGACTGGCACAGGGCTCTCTTAGACAAGCGTAAGGCCTCTCAGACCGGACGGTGGTTATCTCTGGTCGACCGATGATCCTCTCAAAGAAGAGAAGGGTTATCTCTTAGAGACTTAGGGCTCTCTTAGGCCGGAAAATACCCCCCCCCCCCCCCCCTCCCCCTTGGGACGATTTAGGTTCCTTGCTGACTGGCGAACGGACCTCTCAGACAAGCACAGGGCATCTCAGGCCTGACAATGGTCATCTCAGAACGACAAGGAACCTAAGGCTCCAAGGCCTGGACAATACTGTCTTAAACCAACTGAGGCCCCTCTCAAACCGCCGGGCTCTTTCCGGCCTAGACAATAGCCATCTTAGACCAGCCTGGGGCCCGTTCAGGCCTAGCAAGAGCCACTCGAGCCAACCGATCACCCCCTCAAGTCGACCGAGAACTCCCTAAGGCCGACGGAAGAGACCCACAGGCACACTAGGGACCCCTACAGGCCGACTGAGGGCCACTCAGGCCAACTAAGGGCCACTCAGGCCGACCAAGGGGCTCCTCAAGCTGACTGAAGGCCCCTCAGGCCGAAAAAGGACCTCCTCAAATTGACCGAAGGCACGCACCTCAGGCTGAAACGGGGGTCTCCTCAAGTCGACCAAGGGCTCCTCAAGCCGACCGAGGGCCCTTCATGCCGACTGAGAGCCCCCTAAAGCCGTCATGGGACCCCTCAGACAAACCGAGTGCCCCTTCAGGCCGCCCGAGAGCCCCTCAGGCCGACCAAGGGCCCCTCAGACCGAAAAAGCCTCTTCAACCTGGCCGAGGGCCCCTCAGGCCAAACGAGAGCCACTCAGGCCAACCGAGGGTCCCTCAGGCCACCCAGGGCCCCTTCACGCCGATCAAGGTTCCCTCAGGCATACCGAGGGCCACTCAGGCCGACAGACGGGCTCTCAGTCCGAAGACCCATTCAAGCCGACCGATTGGTCCTGAGGCCGAACAAGGACTCCTCATGCCGACAAATGGCCCTGAAGCCGACCGAGGTTCACTCAAGCCGACCGAGGGCCCCCTCAGACCGACCGAGTTACCCTCCAGGCCGACCGAGGGCCCCCTCAGGCCGACCCCCTCAAACCGGCTGAAGCCCCTCAGGCCGACTGAGGCCCCCTCAGGCCGACAAAGGGGCCTCCGGCCCACAAAGAGCAGCTCGGGCCCAACAAAAGCTCTTCAGGCTACCAAAGCCGGCCGAGGTTTCCTCAAGTCGATTGAGGGCCCCTAAAATCGAACCGAGGCCCCCTCCAGCCCGACATAGGCCCCTCAGGCCGACACAGGATCCCTGAGGCCGACCAGGCCGACTGATGCCCCCTCAGGCCGGCAGGAGAACCCTCAGGCCGAACAATGGCTTTTCAGGCCGACTGGGACCCCCGCAGGCAGACGAAGGACTCCCTCAAGTCGACGGAGTACCCCTCAGGCCGACCGAGCTCCCCTCTAGGCCCAACCAGGCCCGCTCAGGCTAACCAAGGGCTCGTCAGGTCAACCAAGGACCCCCTCAGGCCGACCTCGGTTAACCTCCTAGAGGGCCATGGCCCCTAGGCCCCCTGGCCACGATGACCCAATGGCCTTTGATGGCTCAATCCCCTAAATGTTCCTCCGTATCAAATGTATTTTTTTTAGCACGGATGTTGGATATTTAGGATATTGCAATACCAGGTAGCCAAAAAGGCTACATTATCTATAAGCTGAAAATTTGATGAGCTGAAATTTGTTCGTCGTTCCAGACAAACAATGCATTTACAACAAATTCCATTGAACAATATTTAAATAGAGCACCCGATGGATAATTGGTGGCGATGGCTAAAAAGAAAAACATGGCGATGGCTAAAAAGTTAATTTCCCCTCCGCTGTTCGCTAACCTGAACGCTTGAACCTTGTATCTACGGACTTGTTAGCCGAAGACAATCCTTGCTACCAATTTATCCATTACATCATAATAGAAAATGTAGCCGCTGAAGGTATCACAAATCACAATGCTCGTATACTTATAAGATGGAATCACATATTGATGCAATTAAATACGAAAAATTCCAAACAGAACAATCTGTACGAGTAGTCCTTGAAATTTTGGAAGTGCACACATTTTGAAAAACATTGGGGGGCTCGGAGCACCATAGGGGGGGGGGGGCTCAGCTCAGCATTGGGGGGGGGGGGGCGGGCCCTCCCAAAGAGATATAAAGTTCCGCCCCTGATGACCACACTCTCTGCGAATACATTTTGCTTGAATATTAAATTTTGTTAAAGGGAAATATTCATCTTTTCCACAAAAATGGAGTTAATACTTGAAATCAATAGACGAGACCAAAATATATTGTAAATTTATCACATTTTGCATATAACAATTCCTACCGAGAGATATTTCAGGTCAAAGTTGATAAGCGATCCACGCTTACAACGACCAGTACTTGCAAGTACTAGGTAACGAATTTCGAATTCCGAACCTGTCTCGTATTGTTTTTTGACAAAATTGGATGGAAAATATGTCTTGAACTCTGTCTATTGTGATTATGTGCCCTAATATCCTTAACAATCAACAATCATTGAATAATAAGGTAACCAAATTAGCTTTGGCACGCTACGACGGCCTAGTTAGTGGTTGCGTTGCGACCCTCAATCTTTGAAAATTAGTTCATTTGTTTTCAACATTAGGCGTTTTGTATAGTTTTGTCTCTGGCTGTATACCAGAGTTCGCCATGGGCTGGGCTGGCCCTATGGGCCATGGGCTGGGCCTGGGCTGGGCCTGGGCCGGGCCTGCGCCGGGCCTCAACTTTAAGGAAATCACTGGGCTCTGGATGGGCCTGGGCCTGACAATTGTGAAGTAATGCGCACGTCGCACAAGGTCAGGTCAGAGCTCAAAAATATTTTAGCCAGCAGTTCACTTCCACAGCAACGCCGTGCTGTGGCTGTGGCTTTTTGTTTTTTGGTTAGCATAGTTGGTTCATTGTTTCACATTTATAGTATACAAGTAAATATGTTAGGATGATTGCAAATTTTCTGAAAATAATGATATGCTTAATCTGAACGGGCCGGACCGGGCCTGGGCCTCAATATTATTCATTTGACTGGGCCTGGTCCGGGCCTGGGCTTGGTGTTCATGGACCTGGACCGGGCTGGGCTGGGGGTCGGTGGGCCCGTGGTGAACACTGCTGTATACAACACGAGGCTTTAGATTATCATGACAAAACAAAATATGGGCGCAAATTGACCATGCAGTCGTCGCGCCCTTGCCCCAACAAACAAACAACAAACAAACACAAATCAACAAACAATGCAAAAACTGGCAATGAAATCGGAAGTTCACCTGGGCACGCAACGGCGACCTATTTAGTATCGGTGATTTGTTTCAGGGACCAATCAGAAACGTCATAAAAAGCGTATATGTCGCGCTTCCAATTAGTGAAGGGAAAACACCGATCATGAATTCCGAAAGGAGTATATGTACTTGTTTGTTAAATTCCCCCAAAAAATAGTTTTCGAAATATAAAAAGTTGTGATTTCATTTTTAAATTGAGACACGATCAATTTGATAACGATGCATAAGATAATGCAGAAAAGTAGATAAATTGATGAATATTTCCCTTTAACCCTCTTCCCTGCGGGGGGCAGATTCTGCCCCCCCCCCCCGGGTGGTTTTTCACTTGCCACGTCTAAACCGTTAGGCCTAGCGTCATGAAACTTTGTGAATTTTACCTAAATTGAATGGTGGGTGTTGTGTCAAAATTTTGAACAAATCGGTCCAGAAGAGGCGGTTTCAGGCTCCTGTTGTGGGGAGGGTGTTACGAATGCGGTTTTGCGGCGCATACTTCTTTCGTGGTTTGCAGTGCAATAAATGCGTCAGTAAAATTTAAATGCAATATGCATCATAGGATTGTACATATATCTTGGGCAGAGGCGCACTCAGGATAAAAAAATGGGAGGCGATACCCACCCTCAAATTAGGTCCAACTTCAAATTAGTAAGATGATAAAAGCGTTACGCGCATGGTGCCCCATGTTTTTTTTCCTGGATCCGCCTATGCGCAATATATTAAATTTAAGAAATTACCGCATATAATGCCCACATGTGAAGTTCATGTCGTCCCAAACAATCACGAACAGCACATATTTTTTCTCTCAGAAAATCCCCCCCCTATTTTACATTATCTGAATACGCCTATTATTATTATTTTTTATATATACTAAAGACCAGTACATTTTAAGCTCAAAAACGTTGGGGGCATGAAATCGGTCGAGCCACATGGCCGCAATGACCTTTCAAAAAACATCCATTTTTGTATGTTTTGCCCCTGGCCTCCATTTTTGAACAAAACAAAAATGTCCGGGCTCAAAAAGAGAGATCTTGTCATGACGAATCGAATGGCGTTTTCCCATCGAAATCGACAAAGCGGTTCTCGAGATCTCTGCCCCCCCCCCCGCAGGTTAACGTAATTGTGGCCGACCGCAGGGAATAGGGTTAAAGGGAAAATATTATTGTATTTTGTTAACAACAATTTCTTTGGCTACCATTATGGTATTAAAATGATGTGATCGAAATTTAAGAATTAGAACAAAAATACTAATTCAAAGTTGGAAGTATTGGAAAATTAATTATCGGTATTTGCCCTCCACTATTGGAAGTAACACATCTGGCGCTTTTGTATCAATCTGTTCAACGTTGTTGAATGGGGACTTCGAAACAAATCGCCGACACTAAATAGGTCGCCGTCGACGTGCATCGATGAGCTTACGATTGAATTGCCTGTTTTTTTCTTCTTCAATGTTTGTTAAGTGTAAATTGGGTGGGGCGGGTATACGTATAATCACAGCAAGCAGAAAGCAAAATACATTTTCCACACCATTGCGTAAAAAAGCAATACGGGAAAAGCCCGGAGTTTGATGGAAACCGAAAAGGCCTGGGCAAGCACCCGTCGTTAAAAAGCGTGGAACGCTTATCAAGATTAACTTGAAATGTCTCGGAAGGAATTTTTATATGCAAAATGCGATTAATTTACATCATATTTTGGCCTCGTCTGTCGATTTCAAGTGTGGGGAAAATGTATCCATTTGTGTGGGAAAATGTCATTATTTCCCTTTAAAGGGACTTTCCCACCTTCCCAAAAGATGTCAAATGTACGCCGCTTGTGGTGCAAAATATGAAGCAATTGCTGCCGAACACGGTTATAACATTTGTTTCTCGCAAACAGTGCTCAATTTCATACAAAGTTAAGTTTTAATATTTGGGTTGATGACGTCATATTGAGCTCTAGAGAGCTACACAGAAATCCTTTACGCTGGCAAAGTATGGGCATAATTATTGCTGGTGCTTTGAATACAAAACAAACCAATTACCAAACCATTGAAACGTAGCAAATGTATCCAAGGTTCACCTTAAAACAAGTCGACTATCATTACCAGTTAAGTAAATAGAGACGACGCTGTCAGTTTAAAAGATGTAAAATACACATGGGCCTTATTTTTACAGATGTCAAAATAAAACTCGAATATCTTTTTGAATAGATCATCGTGGTTGTTTTAACTGCTACCATACTGAATTGCAATGCCAAGCCATCAAAATGGCTATCTCAACTCAAATCTAATGTTAAGGTGGTGTAGGTGGGAATGTTGGCTTCTGAAAGTTGTAAAATATACGCTGGTTGTAGTAGACAATATGAAGTAACTGCTCCTGAAAACGATGGTGATATTTTTCAGTCGAAAAGTCACTAAACTTTATACATTTTTTATTTTTAGATTTGGGCGAATTACGTCATTATTGAGCTATAGACCGCCGCTGATTGGCTGACGAAGTGGGATTGGCTGAAGAGGCAATAATGGCAATAAAGGCAATAAAAGGCTGCAACATAAGGAATCGCCCGCCGGATCGCCACCAAGGACGATCCAGAGGAATGCAGTCAGACCCCCCGCAGCCCCTCTTACTAGATCCGACTAGTCTCTGCCCCTCTCCGGCCCGTGACGGCGCCCCTCCGGCCAGTCACGGCGCCCCTCCGGCTAGCGACGGCACCCACTCCAGCCAGTGACGGCGCCCCTCCGTCCGTCCGTAGCCCCCCCCCCCCACACCCCCTGCAAAATTTTCGCCAATATTGGTGGCGCCCTTGTCGATCGGGTGGCGCCCCTTAAGGTTGTATCAAGGATGTATCCAATTTGTGTCGTCCCAACAATTCTGCCCGCATCGTTTTGAGCGATGACAAAATATTTTTTCTTCTTTTTTGTTGTTGCTTTTTTCACCTTCGCCCTACGGGGAGTTATAAAAAGACCCCCCCCCCCCCCTGTTAACTTGCAAACCAAGCAACATAGAGCAACGCGGTAGGAACTAACTTGTTGCCTGTCATGTTTGGAATCTAACGGTATGCAATTTTTAGGTTTGGGGTCAACGAGTGACCTTCCAGGTCAAGTGAATGACCTCGATCGACCACGACCAGAACAGCGATTTTGCTCTGTCAGAAAACCTCAGAATTCAAAATTTATCAATGTAAAAAATGCCTGTTCCTAGACCAGTTTTGTCTCAGAAATGCAAAAAAAATGTATTTATTTGTTCGTATCTGGTAAAAAAGTATCAAAAAGTTATTAAAAAAATGACGTCATGAGTTTCTTACACTTAGGGAGCCATCACTCAGTCAAAAATAGAGATATTGCTTTGAAATTTGGTTTGAATTTGGAAATTTGATCTATACTCAGTGCTCTCTTATATATTCCGTTTTTTAACATCTTTGAAAATTTTGATTTTGTGGTGATTTTTGCAAAAAAACAAATATTTTGTTCATTTTTAGGGATCAAAAACCCAAAATTTCGCAAATCAGAGATTGCTATTTTAAAGGGAATGACATTTTATATCTTATCGGAATTGCGTTTGCAATTTGCTTTAAAACTGTATTTTTACGATTGTTAAAACATTTATCGTTTTCCACCAACATGACGTCATCAAAACATCATTATCTCCTAACAGGGGCTCCGCCACGCCTTCGAAATTGGTGGGCACGGGGGACGAGATCGAGCCGAGTGGTCGCCGTCAGCGAAAAATTGTTGACCGGGGGGGGGGGGGGGGTGGAACGTTAGCGAAAAGTTGTTGACCGGGGGAGGGGTTGAGCGTTAGCGAAGAAGTTGTTGAGCGGGGGGAGGAGTGGAACGTCAGCGAAAGCTTGTTGAACATGGGAGAGGTAACAAATAATAAGTAAGTACAACGGTGTCGATTTTTCAAAACAATTGGGGGCCGAACAAAGACGGATCCAAGGGGGTTATATCAGCGCCATTGCTTCCCCAAACGACTGAAATCGGCAAAAAATTATACATTTGATGTTTGTAAGATAGAATATAAGGAATAGGTACAAAGTAGTTTGTTTTAAATCAGTTCTAAAAAATAAGCAGTTACATGAGTTTTGCCTTGCGTCGTACGGCGCCTCAAAACAAAGTTTTTGGCCGAGCCTACGACCGACCATTTTGTATTATTTAGTTATACATATATATTATATAGTATTATATATATATTTTTTATATTATATAGTTTAGTTTTGCTTTGTGTTATAAATGTTTTGATGGGTAGGATTTCCGAGATCAGGACCCACGCTAAGCTAAGCTTGTTGGGCGAGCCCTGACCCCACCATCCGATCGCGCAATGTCAGCCACCGGCAGAATTTAGAGGCGAAAGTTTAACGTCCCCTAACGACTGAGGACGGTCCGCCCGGCTCGCTTCAACTGACCTTGAACGCGGCTGCTGCCATCGGCCGCAGGTCATCCCCGCTAGGAACAAATAGCGAGCGCCGAAGCGTCTCGAACCCACCTTGCCAGGGTGGGCCAAATCTGTAGTGGCCCTCTCAGGCCAACCAAGGGCCCTCTCAGGCCGATCAAAGGCCCCTCAAGCCGAACTCGGTTACCCTCCAGCAGACTTGTGTTTGATTCCGCTTCAGCGGAATCGAGTCCGATTCCGATTCCAATAGAAATTTTATTAGAGGAATCGATTACGAATCCGCTTACAGGGCACATACAAAGCTTGATTCCGAATATGATTCTATTTATTCCAATTGTATTACACTGGCTGCCTCAAAAATGTCCGTTCATTCTTATATTTTGTACAAATGACACGAATGGCACGAATGACACGAATCGACATATATTCAATATATTACACAGCTATATTTAATATAGCTATTTTGATACCAATAATTTCATGAAGTTTGTTGAAAACTGGTCTGAGCTGCAAAATCGTGATAGTTCAAAAATTGCCAAGTCTAATGAAGGTTCAAAACTATATATAATATCTAGACTTACCTAAAACCAAGGTGCATGGACATATCTCAAGCTGCTATTTGTAATATGATAGGTACATGGAGAAATCAATGCTTTGAAATATATAATATTATGGCATGTACGGTACAAACAACAAACATAACATTGTCAAAGTGAATATCATTGTACCTATGTTTCCACTTAAAAGCAGAATTACTGAACATGTTTTGACTCTCATTAGGTAACAAATCATCGCCTAGCTTTGCTTCAGTTATTCATGCTCAACGGCACACATTTCCTTCAGGGAAGATTACATTCATGGCCAGATTGTTTTTGTCCTGCAAATAAAGCGGAATCGCTTGAAATAGCCATCGATTCCGATTCCGATTCTATAATTTGCTTAAAGTGATTGATTCCACCTGATTCCGATTCCACCCATATGCCAACGGAATTTAAACCGATTCCGATTGGCCTATTCCAGTACAAACGGAATCGATTCCGGAATCGGATTAGATTCCACTGGAATCAAGCACAAGTCTGCCCTCCATGAGAGGATCATAACTCCCTAGACCCCCTTGACTACGCTATTGGTTGTGGATTGAAGCTCCAATGGCAATTTCCAAATCTCTAATGCTAGCCTCTAAACGTCGACCTCAATCTAAAAAACTAGACTTTTTCAGGCCAAGCTACGTGCTTCCTCAGATCGACTAGGGCTTTCTCGGTGACGTCCAGAGGGTCCACTCTGGCTTCCAGAGGGCCAACTCTGGCATCCCGAGAGCCCATTCTGGCCACTCCCTAGAGGGCACAATCTGGTTTCCATAGGGTCACCATGGTCTCCGGAGGGCCCACTCTGGCCAGCCTTTTGAGGGCCCATCTCTGTCTTCCAGAGGGCTCACTTTGACCTTCAGAGGGCCCGCTCTGGCCTCCAGAGGGTCCAGTCTGACATTCAGAGGGTCATTCTGGCTGGCCTCCAGGGGCCAACCCTGGCCTCAAGAGGGCCTACTCTCTGGCTTACAGAGGGCCAACGCTGACCTCCAAAGAACCCACTCTGGCCTCCAAAGAGCCCACTATGGCCTCCAAAGACCCCACTCTGGCCTCTAAAGAGCACACTCAGGTCTCAGAGGGCCCACTCTGGCCTCCAGGGGCCCACCCTGGCCTCCATAGGACCCACTCTGGTCTCCATAGGGTCCACCCTGGACTCCATAGAGCTCACTCAAGCATTACAATAGCCCACTCTGCTCCTTGTCACCTCCAGGGGGCCCATACTCGCCTCCATCCAGAGGGCCCACTCTGATCTCCGGATGACCTACTGTGACTTCCGGAGAGCCCACCCTGTCCTCCAGATGACCCACCTTGTCCTACAGAGGGCCCACTCTGGCCTAATTTGGACCCACTGTGGCCTCCAGAGGGCCTACTCTGGCCTCCTGATGGCACACTCTGACCTCCAGAGCTGTTACTCAACTTAGCCGTTCAGCGTTTTTTTAGGCGATTCATTTCCGACTCGAAAACATTTTTTTAGGTGAAATAAACATATTTAGTTGGTACACTTCTTGATTCATAACTGATTTATAATTTTACTCTGTCAATATTCGACCCGCACAGTATCCCTTGAAATTAAAAACGAAGGACACAAACCTAAAGTGATAACATCTATCTATCGTCTATATTGTCTTATAACACGCGCCCTGGGGGGGGGGGGCGAAATCCGCCCACCCCTAAGGTTTTTCGAGGATAGCGCAAAAATGGCGGCTCGTAGCGCCGCCGTTTATTTTTTATTTTAGCGCCGCCGACATTTCTCTATATGACCTAGGATCAGATAAAATTATTGCAATACATCATGTTACATAAAATGATTGTCCTGTTTGTGAAACATATTGTTTAATAATACAAAATCAAAAATACAGTACGATTTGGGAGATAGCTGCCCATCATCGAAAAATCTGCGTTTCTCTCCCCCCCCCCCCCCCCCCCCCCCAGTGAAAATCCCTTATACAGGAGCCCCTGGCTGGAAGAAGAGTCGGGAGGCCATTCAATTTTGTTTTAGCGACGATGATGATGAAGCTGAACTTTTAAAAGCAATAGTATCGCACAATTACTTATATTAGATATTGCCAATCTCGATTATCCTTTGTCTTAATCTTTCAAAAGTTTCACACCAAAACTACGCTGATTCGCAAAGGAGCTACATGTGTTCGGATTCCAGAAACGGATCACAAATTCAAGATCACAAAATCCAACGACGGATCTAGGATCCCAACAGATCACGGCAAAATACAATAGTGGATCCTGGTGAAATTGTTGACAACCGTGGATATTGTTTAAGATCTCGGATTCCAGCGAATCATTTTGCAAATAAATTCCTCTGTCACCAGTGGCTCCACAGCCCCGTCAAAAATTATCTCGCGATCACCGCGGGGGTCGTGGAACCCCCGTTAGGAAGCCACTGACTTGACCGTATACCATGCTACTTTCTCTGCTGCTATAGGTGGACCACTTCAGCTTCGCCAACAATGACGTCTTCAACATGCGCTATCTGGTGAACGACACCTGGTGGAAGGGCGATGGCGGACCGATCTTCTTCTACGCCGGCAATGAGGGCGACATCGACCTCTTCCTCGATAACACGGTACGGGCCATTGCGATCTGCACGGTATTTTACTTTGCCAAATCCATATATACAACGTTATTTATCACATGGTTTTGGAGAACTTGGTGCTTGTGCGCATGCTTGTGAACCCTTATATACATATATTCTTCCAAGATGAGTCGCGGACAACCACGCCTCTCGAGATCCAAATGAATATTCGATTGTCGCGATAATTCAAAAACGTACTACACTGTACTCAAATACTTTGTCAATGCAATTGCATAGGATGCATGATATCTCACCAACCTCACATCTACCTCAACCTGCCTCGAATGCACATATATATATATTCACTGAAGACCATACTCCTATAGCAAGCAGCAATCCCGTTTTCGACTTTCTTTCCTACTATTATCACAGCGGTACTTGCTTATGGTTTAAAGGAAGACAGTCACTTTCATAATGGGAGTTTTAACTGAGATAGCGGTTTTGAAGGCCATGTCGAGAAACCACTTGCTGCATACTCTGTTTGGTTGTAAATACTCTCCTGCCCAATATAATTGATGTTTTGTCCTGTGATTCAGAGCTGTGTTGAGAACCTTCGTATGCAAGCATGTGTTAATAGCAGCGTTACAGGACCAACGAGCGATACGATAAAGGCTATATAACAGATACGATACTCGCCTTCAGCTCGTCCAATAACGAATTGTTTTCAGGCGCTCGTCCATTAAAGTATATTATCATGCAACTGAGGGACCGTTTCCTATTCAGCACGTGTTACACAGATTTAACCAATAAATGCATGTGTTTATGAATCGTAAAGCTGAAGCGAATGGGAAAAACACCGGAAGTGTTATTGGACTCTACAGGATCCAATAACACTTGTGTTATTGGATCATACCATATACGAACACTGAACAGTCGCATGATAAAATATTTAATGGACTCGCGCCTGAAAGATTTATTATTGATCTCGCCTTCGGCTCGTCCAATAACAAATATTTTGCAGGCGCTCGTCCATTAAAGTGTTGCATTTGTGCTTACTAATTATATAATAATTATTTTAACATAAGTTCCAAGCTTTTCCATTCTTCTTTCGACACACACACAATGTCAAAACAGCATGTGCCACTTAATAAATTTACGCCACTTTCGCAATATATTATATATTCATGGGCGAGTCCAATGATTAAAGTTCGTCATAGACTCGACGCTATAGCGTCGAGTCTATCACGAACTTTCATCATCGGAAGAGCCCATGAATTGATTTATCATGCAACTCAACATTTGAATTCATTTTTTCTCAAAAGTTTAAATGCCTTGCCCATAGTAAAGTAGCAAAGATCACATCCAAGAGAGTAGAGACCATGACAAGATTTGATCATAGTCAGTTTTGAGATTTGATCATAGAAAACGAGTCGCCATAGAACATGGTATTTCAGTTGCATCGAAAATACGAGTCTATGTTTTCGAAGTATATTGCTTTCGAAGAAAATGTTTGTGGGGGTATATCTTGATAATTAAGCCAAACCAATAGCCATGTTCAACATTTCCAGGTTAGCATATTCGCAGCGATTTGGCAAAGTGACTGGTTTCCTGTAACACGCGCCCTGGAGGGGGGCGAAATCCCCCCCCCCCCCCCCACCTCCCTCCGGTTTTTCGAGGATAGCGCAAAAACGGCGGCGCTGCGCGCCGCCGTTTTTTGCACACCTGTTCAGCAATGAACTTCTCACATTATGCAAAATTATTGATCCCGGGTCATTTCAGGTCAGGTCACCAGACCAGGTCACGTGATGACCTCAACTCCAAAACGTTTGCAGTAGTACCACAGCCACAGTTTTAGGCCGATCGGTTTCAATCTTGCAAGATTTCATAAGGTCATGGATATCAACAATTTTTTATCTCGGATGTTTAATATCGGTGACCTAAGGTCAAGTCAATATCGTGACCGACAACACTGTTTTGTCAATAACTATCGACATAAAGCAGATAGAGAAAATAAAATGGTACCTATGTGCTTGTATCGTCGAGACACGTCTTCCAATATGAAACATGACCAACTTGGGTCACCATTTGACCTTGACCTGAGGTTATTTTTTTAGTTGACCTAAACCGGTCACCATGAATATGACTCGAAGCGCCTTGACGAGACAAACACGATGGCGTGAACACTATTGCTTTATTTTTATTAGGTAAAAAGTTATTTGCGAAAAACGGTTTTGCAAAAAAAAAACTTTTTGACATTTGATGACCTCTGGAGCCTAAACTATTTACCTGAGCTCAAATCTGAGAACACCAATGTTTCAACAACAACAAAAAACACAAATTTTTGCAAGGGCTTTCGATTGTTTTTTTCTGTTTGCTGCTAACTATCATAGTTCCCGAGATTTGGGGGGGGGGGGGGGGTGTTCGAAGCGAAATCCTAAAACTTGAAAATCTGACCCTTGATGACCTCTGGTGACCTCAATATTGACCTGATAAAAAAATGAAGGAAATAGTTTCGAAAGAGCTTGTCTCGAGCTATCCAACGCCGTTTTCCGCTTGTCGCTACGTTGCGTGGTGTTGGAGATCATAGGGGCGAAATACGCCCTCCCGTCCCCCCCCCCCCCTCCCCCTCCAGGGCGTGTAATTATCAGAGGCCCTCCAGGGCGCGTGTTAACCAAGGGCGTCCCACCAAATTGTGAGTGGTGGGCATCGAGATATTGGGGGGGGGGGGGCAGCCAGGTGCCTATTTGGCCCCCACTCCCATGGGGCTGATGTTAAAATCTTCCTAATCTGGTGGTGAGGGCAAAGCGATCCGGGGGTCTGCTCCCCCCCCCCCCCCCCCCCCCCTCGGTGGCGACGCCGCTGGGTTTAGCCAGTTAACTATTCAAGTGGTAAGAAGGGAGACCGCATGTCAACACGTTGTCCTTTGGAATGCACCCAGGTGCAAGTCTTCAACTATGTGAACAAGTCTCTACAGGCAGAGACTATGATATAGACTTTAACTCTATGTCCAGTGATAGGTCTATCTTGGGCATTGGTTCCGTCACTGAGGGCAGCTTTTAAACGTTCGGAATGCATTGAATGGTCAGGTCATGGTCAATTGGCTAACGTTCCATCGTGATTCACTACATTTATAAGTATTTTTCCACGACTTGAATTGAAGTGACAAAAGAAGTATGAGCAGGCGATTTTCTGTTCTGCGGGATCAAGTGTGCGATAGTGAACTAGTACCATCTTTCATCTTGGTGACTGAGTGGCTCTCGGAGCCGATAAGATTGGAACTGTCTGAAGTCTGAACTCTACAGCTTACTGACCGTGTAATACAACTGATATAACTGCTAGACATGGACAAAAACAATGGACGTATTTGACAATTGAACGGCCTTTGAGCTCAGTCAGCAAAAGATGCGGTTATATCTAAGCTGCTTTTTGAGTTGGCTTGTGGATTAAAACTACTTTAACGGGAAATAATGACCTTTTCCCACAACAATGGGTTATTACTTGAAATCGACAGACGAGATCAAAATATATCGTAAATTTATCACATTTTGCATAAAAGCTTTCCTACCGAAAGATATCTCAAGTTAACCCGCGCCGTGCCGGGGGTTGTTTAGACCCCCCTCCCCCCCCCCCCCCCCCCCCCCTCAGGCTTTTCGAGGATAGCGGAAAAACGGCGGCGCGCAGCGCCGCCGTTTTTAGTACATCTGTTCGGGCATCAATTGCGCACATTATGTTAAAAAAACATACATCGGGTCATCTCACATCCGGTCACCAGACCAGGTCACGTGACCCACCTCCAAAAAAAAAATTGTGGTCGTACCACAGTCACAGTTTTTGGATGATCGGTTTTACTCTTACAGGATTTCATAAGGTCATATATCTCTACAATTTGTTTATCTTGGATTTTGTATATCAGCGACCAAAGGTCGGGTCAATTTCGTGACCTCCCCATTATCAGTCAATGGGGAAATATTAAAATGCTTCCTATTCCAAGGATACGCAAGATATCAGTTTAATTCCTTCTGGATCATGTTATTATAGGCCATTCTTAATTACCTAGGTGCCATTTTTGTTCAGTGACCCCTACAGGGTCAGCCGAGGTCATCCGAGGACAACAACAGTTGTATGTCAATACCTCTCGACATAACGACGATATAGAAGTGAAACAGACACCAATGTGTTTATCTCGTCGAGGCACGTCTTCCAATATGCAACATAACGTACTTGGGTCACCACTTGACATTGACCTAAGGTCATTTTTTTAGTTGACCTAACCTGGTCCACACTAATATGGGTCGAAGAACCTTGACGAGACAAACACGATGGCATCAAAATTATTGCATTGTTTTTATTAGGAAAAGAAGCTATTCGTGAAAAACTGTTTCGTAAAAATAGCCTTTTTGACATTTGATGAGCTCTGAAGCCTAAACTATTGATCTGAGCTAAAATATGAAGGTACCTTGTCGTTGCACGTCTCAAGAGCTTTCCATTGCTCTTTTCCGTTTGTTCCTAACTATCATAGTTCCTGTGATATCTGGGGATTTCTGGAGCGAAGTCCTAAAACTGGAAAATTTGACCTTTGATGACCTCTGGTGACCTCACTATTTTTATGATAAAAAAATTGAGATACTTTCGAATGTGCTTCTCGAGGGCTTTCGAATGCCTTTTTCAGAGTCTTTCTAGCCCTTTTAGTTTTCGAGTTAGAGAGGGGTGTTAAAAAACTCCCCCGGCACGGCGAAGGTGGCGCCGAGCACCGGCACGGCGCGGATTAAAGTTGATAAGCGTTCCACACTTATAACGGTCGGTACTCAGCAAGTACTCAGTAACTAATTCAGTAAATTAGCCTCCCTACGCATTGTTATTTATCATGAAGGTATGCAATATGTTTCCTGCACTCTATCTTTTGCGAATTAGTGCCAAACTTTTATGAACAATCAACAAGCATTTGGCAAAAGTGCATTTAAATCGGCCGTTTAGTTTGGCCCCGGACGGTGACCTATTTAGTGTATGCGATTTGTTGAGAGGTAATTCAACAAGAGGTATTCAACATTGCACAGATTGATACAAAAGCGCCAGATATGTCGCGTTTCGTTAGTGGAGGGACAACACCGATCATGAACTCCAAAAGAAGTATATGTACTTGCTTTTTAATTTGTCCAAACTTCCAACTTCGAATTAGGGAATAATTTTATTTCATTCTTAAATTTAGATCACATTATGTTTATAGCATAACGGTAGCCTAATAAATTGTTGCAAACAAATCAAAAGGTCATTATTTCCCTTTAACCCGCGAGTTACTGGGGTGCTTTTCATAACGCGACTTACAGGGGAGGCTATTTTTGCCCCCCCCCCCCCCCCCCACACTCGGATCTCCGGAACTACTGGAACGATTTGAAAATTCAAACGAAATTCGATAGCCCTGGAAAATTTATCGAGGAAAACCTAATATTGTTGACCTCGGTGTCACCGATGACGTTACAGGTCACGGCAATGTTTGACCGTGTCATATGGTCTCGATGGATGGAATTGTCGCGCAAAATTGCGATAGTAAACGCATAAGCAGTCGCGGTATGATTTGTGTGTCTGACACTTCTAAGTACCATTCTAAGCTGTTTATGACCTTGGGTCAGGTCAAGGTCATAAAGACAAAGACATAAAAGAAAAGTGCAACAAAGAGCCTCTTGGGCCCATCCGAGGTTGCACCCCCCCCCCCCCCCCCCCACCCCCCCCCCCCCCCCCCCCCCCCTCCACCAGTCTCGCCCCTTCAAATCACCTTACTCTACCTGCATAAAAGAAGGCTAATCCCACGAGTATTTATGAACTAATCCCTTCTCTGTAAAGTATTTATCTAATCTAATTTTGAAGGAAGCAAGTGTCACTGCATCAGCGACATCCCCTGGTAGCATATTCCAATGTCCTACAACCCTTCTACTGAAAAATGACTGTCGTAGCCTAGTCCTACTTTGTTTCATAATGAGTTTATGCTGATGACCTCTACCTCGATTTTCCCTATTGAACTCAAACATACCCTTTAAATATCCAGAATGCTGACTATTTACAAATTTGAAGACTTCAATTAGATCTCCTCTTAGCCTTCTATATCTAAGTGAAAACATACCCAATTTCTTTAATCTATCTTCATAAGGTAAACTACCAAGACAATTAACCATTTTTGTTGCCCTTTTTTGAACTCTTTCTAACAACCAGCAATCTTTCTCATATGTTGGAGACCAGGCTTGTACACAATACTCCAAATGTGGTCTAACATATGCACAATACAGTTTTGTTATTACCTTTTCACTCTTGTAGGAAACATTTCTGTTAATGGCCCCTAGCATTCTAAGTGCCTTTTTCCTAGCTTCTACAACCTGGTCTGACGCTGATAGTCTATTGTTTACCACGACACCTAAATCTCTTTCCTTTTCAATCTGCTCCATTTTCTGCCCCACCCATTTCATACCTATGTTTACTGCTAACCCGTCCAGCGTGCATAATCTTACATTTACTCAAATTGAATTTCATCTGCCATGCTTCAGACCACTCAACTAGCTTGTCCAGATCTGATTGAAAAACATCCTGATCATGTTTTCCTCTAATAATCCTGACAACTTTTAGATCGTCTGCAAATTTCAAGACTTTGCTGTCTATACTGTTCTCAATTGCATTCACAAATATTATAAAAAGCAATGGGCCCAGGACTGAGCCCTGTGGAACCCCACTGAGAACCTCCTTCCATTGTGATTGGCACCCATTCAATATAACCCTTTGCTGGCGTCCTGAAAGCCACGTTTCTATCCAATCCAGAATCTTGCCCCTGATCCCATGAATTTTAAGTTGCAACCCCAGTCTTGTATGGGGGACTTTGTCAAATGCTTTACTGAAATCAAGAAAAGCTACATCTAGCTGTTTACCCTGATCAAAGCTATCTGTTGCAACATCCAAAAACTCCAGAAGATTAGTTAAACAAGAACGGCGCTTCCTAAAGCCATGCTGTGTATCCTTGATGAGTTCATTTTGCTCCAAGAATTCAACAATCTTATCTTTGATGATTGATTCAAGCACTTTGCAGACTAATGAGGTCAGACTAACTGGTCTATAGTTTTCCTTTTTACTTCTATCTCCCTTTTTATGAATAGGAACAACATTTGCTCTTTTCCAATCAAGTGGAATTTTACTATCTGCAAGTGATTTAGAAAATATTATGGCTAATGGAACCGACAACTCCCTTTCAGATTCTCTTAAAAGTCTAGCATGGATTTCATCAGGTCCTTCTGCCTTGTTAGGCCTTACTTTCTTTAGATATTCTAGAACAAGTTCACTACTTATGCCACCTAGCTCTCCTATAGTCTCCTCTGTCTCTAGCTCAGGCTGAAGTGCTGCAATACTACTCTGGTCCTCGATAGTAAAGACAGATTGAAACTGATCATTAAGCACTTCAACCATTTCACTGTCCTTGCTAACTAACACATCATCTACCTTAAATGGACCTATATTTTTGGAAACTGTACTTAACTTATAAAAACTGAAGAACTTCTTACTATCTGCATTACAATGTCTAGCTAAATTAAGTTCCTTTGCCCTTTTAGCTGCTCTGACCTTTTTCTTAACTGAATTTCTTGCATTCTGGTAGGCCTTCTGATTTATATCTAGTGAAGATCCCTTCAAAATGCCAAATGCACTTCTTTTAGCTTGTATAGCACTCCTTACTTCTGGGGTAAGCCAAACTGGATTGCCCTTGGTTCTGTTACGTTTGTGCCTGAGGGGTATATGCCGATTTTGAATTTGGCTTAATCTAGCTTTGAAAACATTCCAGGCCTCACATGCATCTAAACCTGCCAACTCAACGTTCCATTTTATCTGTCATTCGAGGTCACGAGGTAAAACTGCAGATTACGGTCATTAGACGTTGTGACACATGTGTATGGGGTTGTTTTTCGTCTGAAACGCGACAAATGACCTTAGAACATTGTTTGTTCCATATAAATAGAAGTAAAAAGGAAAAACGGAAATGCATTTTTTATGCATAGTAATGCTGTGAAAGGTGGTTTATTTTTGTCATTGAAAGGTAATAAGTCAGTCATTGTTGAAGATATCGTCTTCAAATTTGTTACACATGTTCACCGAACACGTCTCAATCACATATATTCCGACTTTTGGATAACTCGGATTTTGTTGGGGGAAAAATTGAAGAACAAATGTATTTGGATTTCTCCAAATTTTGAAATTTAATCAAACTCGAAAATTCGAGATAGCAGTGTGATAGCCGAGTCTATTATCAGTCATTTTATATATGATAATTTAATTTATCTTTAAAATTGTACTTTTGACAGCGTTTTCCGCAAACCCTTATTTTTCAACAAAAAATGCAGAACATGACGTCACTCTGACGTCATTCCCGGTTGAGGTATCATAACTTTATCTTTTGTCTTTGGCCAACATGTGTAGAATTTATGTGAGAGAAGGTACTAGAAATGTGGTCACGATACTGGTGTTAGTGTAGGATATATCGCAAAATAATGTGAGGGAGTGGGGGGTGGGGCAACCCCCCCCCCCCCCCACAGTAAGTCGCAGGTTAAAGGGAAATAATTACCTTTTTATTTGTATATCTGCATTATAAAATTACACATATATGGTATCAAATTGATCGCATCTCAATTTCAAAATGAAATAACCTTTTTTATTTCGAAAATTACATTTTGGGAGATTACAAATATGTACTTACATATGGTGACGAACAGTATGATCCATCACTATCCCTGCTTTGAATGTTTATTTGTTAACAAGTCATAGGGCCAGAATTTAAGTAAGTGCGCCAAGATGCGTGACAACGTCCCTGATTGGTCAATGAAAAAATCACCGACACTAAATAGGTCGCCGTTTGGTGCATAAGTGAACTTCCGATTTCACTGCCATTTTTTCATTGTTCAATATTTTTTTTAAGAAAAAAAAAATATGTTTAATAATAAGCTTAAGCGTAGTGTTATATACAGCCAGATACAAAACAAAACAAAATTCCTAATATTG